>CM034353.1:103601157-103842258 GCA_019925275.1 Mytilus edulis | reverse complement strand
CCTTAAAGATATGTATATCTTATATCTTAGAAATGATTTAACAATTTTTTTTCAGAGTTTTTCTTTACTTGTTTGAACTGAGATCACAAAGTTTTTGAGTAAAATAATTGTACTTTCCTGTTACTTAAACACTTTGCTTTCATGTTAATAACACCTCTACTCAGTAATACATCTTTCAATTCAAATAAAATCACATTTATGTAGAACACCAAAAGTACACACAATTCGATCAGTATTAATTGTACACTGAAATTATTTATTTTTTTGTCTCAATGAAATAGTTATATGAGTACATTGTGTACCTGTATGATTTTTCTCTTTGTATATAGAAGTGGGGTTTTATTAAGTGTAAAAAAAATCCTGATAAACTTAAACATAATTTCTTATAAATTCTTATTCAAGTTATTGGGAAAGTGATTAGGCTTGCATGAAAAATAATATAAACAGAAATATGGTTATATAGGCAAAGTTCTTTATGCTTATGGTGTATGTAATTTCTAGTGTAGGTGATCTCTTATACATAATTAATCTTGTTATTACAAGTTCTAAATATTAAAACAGTTACATATATTAATTATGATAATAGTTTGTAAAAATATATAAATACATGTAAACTTTTTTGGAAACAACATATTCTTATTTAGTATTCATTTTAGTATTATTTAGGCTTTTGGGGAGGGCTAAAGAGTATTTTTTGTTGTTAAAAAATAATATTAGATGGTAAAAAAGGAATGGGGGATTGGGGCAGGAGAAATTTGAAATAACTTTTATGAGTCATCGAGTCCTAAGAGAAGTACAACAGATAAGTGAAGTTTGAGCTAAGGACAATCAATTTAGAAATGTAAATGAAATATATACCGGTACTAACATTTATTGAACCTTGAAAACTTTTTAATTATTTTTTTTTAATTTAAATTGAAAGTAGACTTCAGTCATCCAGCATCAAGAGACATATTAACATTAAATGATTTATTTATAGGTGAGGACAGAGAGTAATAACAAGTGTATGAACTTTGGAGAGGTCGCCTGGGGATCCTGTCATGAATTATCACTACAGATCATCAACCGAGGACGAGCCACCATTCCTTTACGACTTTCTATATTGTTGGTAAGTTGAAGTCTCTCTGAAACTCATTTCACAAAAAATCTTATGAAAAAGCCATGAACATTTCAGTATAACTGTCAATTCAAATGTCTTCAGAGATCATTACTAATTTAGCATCAATTTGGAAAATAACTCCTCTTGCAAAGTTTGATCTTTAAAAAGATCACAATCAAGGTCAAGATAAACCAGAAAATAAAAACTTAGGAACAGGTTTGGTATTAGAAACTTATTAAATATATCACCTTACAGGATGTTTGTACTTTACAGTAGATGGTCAGAAAAAAATCATCTGAAAGCTTATTTAATTCAGATCATACATTTCGTTAATGATACATAAAATCTGTTTGAACTCCTTATAACATTAGTTAAGTACATATTTGTCTTCTTCCATAGAGTCAAGGATCCTGGCATGCATTTTCCTTCGATACCAAGTTAGCTGATGTTTCTGTTATATCCCGTAGTAGTCGGCCTCAGTCAGCAGCAATGGGGAGGACAGTTATGCCCCTCAGTGTTGAAGGCAGGACTGTTGATTCTGATCCTACTGTTTATGACATCAAAATCTACTGCAGACCACCTGAGAAACAGTATAGTAGAGGTATGGCCTGTATTTAAGAATTGAATGCTTCTTTTTATAAATTCATTGGTGTGTAAAAGCGTTGACCAAAGTACATTTTGTATGAAGCGTGGAAGTGCTTCATTCTTAAAATGTGTGCATGGTCAAAGCTTTTAGAACCCTATGAAATTACAAAAAGAAGCATTCAATACTTATAATTACATTTTTTAGCTAGGATCATTATAACACAATTTCTATCAAGTTTTTCTTTAATTTACCTGTGCACTTTATTGTGGGATCCCTTGTCATCATGAATGTTACATTTCATTGTGGAATAAATGTTAATTTCAGAAGGATATGAGATTGCTGTTTGCCTATCAAAATCACTTATCATAATGAAACAAAAATGCAATCTAATTATTGAATTGTGAATTTACATATTGAGACCAGTATCTCTAAAACCTAACTATTTAGTCTTTTTTTTAATTTTAATTTAAAAAAAATTATCTTTTTCAATAAATTGTCTTTTAGATTTTTGTTTGTTATATTCATTTGATTATCTTAGTCCAAAAGTAGAAAGGCTGTTATATTCACAGGTATGTGAATTGTGTCTGTTCGTCTGTCCTGTTAGATATAAAGTTTGGGTTCAGGGTATTTCAAGTTTAACTTGAAGTTGTGGTTACACCAACTCAACTTTGTACACATATTGATAATGATGCTATAATTTAAGTATTTGTGCCAAAACAGGATTTTGACCTACTGAACACATACATTTATCAGTGTAAAGGTTTAGGATACAGTAGTACTCCATGAAGTTGTGGTCACATTAATCTGAAACTTAGTTCTCAACCTCATTATGGTGTGAACTTTTTAAGATATATGACATTAGAGTTTGGACCAAGATTTGGCAGTTCACTGAAAATGGTGATTTAAAAATGTAAGCTTGTCATGGTGTCCTGCTGGCACATATTGTTATATAAATATTTGGGATGTTTATGCCTCACTAAGGGGCATTATGTTTTTCGGTCTGTGCGTCCATTTGTTCGTCTGTCTGTCCTGCTTCAGGTTAAAACTTTTAGTCAATGTATTATTTGATGAGGTTGAAGTCCAATCAACTTGAAACTATGTACACATGTTCACTATGATATGATCTCTCTAATTGTTATGCCAAATTAGAGTTTCAATCCAAATTTTAGGGTTCACTGAACATAGAAAATTATTGTTCGTGTACTATGGACACATTCTTGTTTTAAAATTATTAATATTATTCAGTTTTATTTTTATGCAAGATACACCTTCCATTGCATTTTATGAAAAACATGTTCAATGTATTTCAGCAATGTCCCAGTACCCACCCACTGAAATGTATGCCAGAATAGAAGTGGAAGTAGACACACCATCACATCTACCTTTAATCAGCTCTATAGATCTCAAGTCGGTAGTGGGTGTCGCCAAACTACATTTATCTAGACAGCTGGAGGTAAAGTCTACATAACAGTGGAAATTTTAAATCCCATTTGGAATAAATTATTACTAAATTTAACAAAAACTTTAGTCGTGCTCCATAGAACTTTTTATTCATATCAACTTTTAATTCAGTTTTCTGTAAGCAAAATTTGATTTGAAAGAAAGATATTAAGTAGAATAGCTTGACAAATTACTTTCTTGTACTGATGAAGAGATTAAATATTACAAGAATGTTAATTTAAAACATTGATATATTATGTTGACAGTGGTAATTGGTGAGCATCTATGTTTTGGGGGGTCCCATTTAACAATAGATGGGACCTAGGGAACGCATTTTGAAATTTAAACTATGGATGGGTATCAAGTGCAGTGAATTTATAGGTTTGTTTCTATATATATATAGGGTTACTAATTTTGAAAAAGCCTTGCCTGGGTACCATGTTATTTTAACTGAAATGCACCTTATTTTATAAAACAATGTATTGGGATTATGATATAGTATAGATAAGGTTTACTAAGATCATCCAATTACCACTGGAAAAACAATATTTAATAACCATGATGCATTTGTATTTTTCAGATGCTCCAATTTAAAACCTCCGTTAATCAGAGAGCAAATCAGACATTTAATTTGAGAAATGCTGGTAATATTCATATGGAACTTTTGCTAGGGGTGACGGAGTACCCTGAGTTTTTTACAGTAAATCCATCACAGTTTACCATTCCACCAGGACAAGAAAAGCCAGTTACAGTTACTATTTTACCAAGTACAGGAATATCATTTGAAACGTAAGTGAAGAGTTGGTTTAATCAAACAGGTCATAAAGTAAATGAAAAAAATATTGCAAATGTTTAAGATTGGTACACAGACAATGTCTCTTATTCAGGGCCGTAACTACCTATGAGGCAGGGGAGGCAACTGCCTCGCCTGAATTTTCTACACCAATATTTTTTATTGAATTAATAAAATGAAATATTGACAATATGTACACGAAGAACTCGAATTCATATTATAAACAACACAAGTTTACAGTTTTAACAGTGTTATCATGATACGTGATATATCTGTTATTTTTTGGATTTTCGTTTGATAGTGAACCGTTTCAGTATATTTTTTTTTCGTGTAGCCGTCCGTCTGTTATGCAGTATTCGTAAGAGAACACATATGAAACTTTGCTTTCGACAATTTTGAATAAAACTATAACTATTCACATTTATCTAGCCATAGTGGCTCAATTAAGCAGAGGAAGTTCCCTTTGTATTGTGAATTTTTTATGATATCGGAAATTCGTTATCGGCTGAATCAGCAGTTGGATCATTTTTTTTAACGTCTCCCGATCGTACAAGAGTTTTATGGTCAATGGTAAAGTAGTTTTAAAAACATTCTCATTCGTTGTAGCGGGGACTTTCTATACTAAGTATATACTGGTACATGTATAGAAAGTCCCTGGTTGTAGCTATACACATGTCTGTTCAGCTTTCAACAATATTGAATTTCAAGGTCCTTTTTTTTTATAACTTACCAGTTTGATTTCTAACAAAAATATCTTTAAATACAGATAATAATTGTTTGCATAAAAGTTGCTTCCAGGATCCAGCAATCCTGATGTTTCTTAAAGTAAGGAAATCGAAGGAAAACGGGTCTTTTTTAGCAGTTTTACTGAGAGAAAAAAATCAGCGGGGGCTTCGCCCCATACCCCCTCTCTGTGGGGGCCTCAATCGGCGGGCCCCAAACCCCTGCCTCCCCTGAATTCGAACCCTAGTTACGGCCCTGTTATTTGTACGACCTGCTTTGAATGTGAGGACTATTATAAAATATTGAAGGACAAAGTTCACTGTTTTTTCCTAATATGATCTTGAATTTCAACCTGGTCATCTCAAATGGATTTCTTTCAAACACTTTAAGTCTAAGTAAAACAAATCTGTTCTTAGAAGTACATTATAGGCTCCAAAGTCAGCCAATTTTGAACAAAACATTTCTAGATGGGGAATGGTGGCCAAAGTAAATCATGCTACAGGCCCGTAGCCAGGAATTTCCAAGGGGTGGTTCGTTGGACTCACAAACTCGACTTTAACAGTCACAATTCGAACAGAACATTTACTTTAACAGTGCTTATTTGTTTTCAAAGGGGGGAGGGGTCGTCCGAACCCCCTGGCTACGGGTATATACTGTTATAAATTATGGACCAAAATTAACGTGACAAAAAACACAAATGAAGCTTATCACACATTGTCAAGCAGTAGTTTTTGGGGTGTTTCAAATGAAAAAAAATAATTGCTTTTAACAAACTTCATTTAATATATTTTATGGAAAGCTTTCATCTGTTTTATTTGCATTTAGAATCCTGCTGATGAGAATTTTACCACAAGGTCCAGATTATGACCTTCCAATTCAAGTAGAAGTTCAGAAAGAGGTTCAAAGGATACAAGGTCCTGTTCTACTTGGTGACAGACAGTTCATAGATTTTGGTGGTGTACAAGTTGGCCAGTCTTTGTAAGTGTGATGAAATATCAGATTTATATTTGTCAAATATAAATAGTCTGATTTTTTTATTTTTTTTAATTGTATAATGAAGCCTTTTTTTATCAAGTGCTTTCTTTATTGGTATAATTTTTAATCATCTTTTGTAATTTATATTATTACTTTTGCAAATGCTTTGTTTTAAATTTTGTTAATTTAATCTGGGGTTTAACGGTAATTGGAAGGGTTATCTTGAACATTGTAAGGAATAACAGACCTATAATGAAATTCTTTAAAATCAAATAATTTGTAAAGAAAAGATTATTTGAATCTTATTTTTAAATGATATTTCATTGTATAGTTATTAATATATATTTTTCAGGATAAAAAGATACACCTTAAAAAATGTAACTCGTTCACAGTTAAAACTATCTTTGGAAATCAGATCTGACACAGATAGCTTCCAGGTAAGTGTACCTGTATAGTTACCATGGAGATTGAAATTTGTAACAAAGTTGTTGACAATGCTTTTATTCATTACTATATGTTTTTTTTAGAAAGGCTAGTGGTAGTTAGGCTATGTTTTTTTACACTAGTAACCAAATGAATGAATGTTAGCAACTATTGGTCACTGTACCGGCTTCAACAATGATAAGATATAAAAATCAGATTTGGTATGATTGCCAACTATTGGTCACTGTACCGGCTTCAACAATGATAAGATATGAAAATCAGATTTGGTATGATTGCCAACTATTGGTCACTGTACCAGCTTCAACAATGATAAGATATAAAAATCAGATTTGGTATGATTGCCAATATTGTATAGTAAGTTATGCAAGGCCGTCGAGGATTAAAATGTATAACAACAGCAAGACATGTAGAGGGTGACCTGAAAAGACAGGTTTTCCTAATACAGGTGTCAAAATTTACAGTTAGGCAGTGGTCTAATACCCCAGTAAAATTTGATTTGGACTAGCAAGTATTTGCAAAACTTTGTTCAGAAAAATGTCCAAATATTGGTCTTCAGACAAGTAGTTGTGAAAGATTATGGGCCAGACTAATGCAGTCACCTTTTAGTCAGGTTTTAACATGTGAAAAATCTGGATTTCTCTGTAGATAGTTTAATGTTTATATTATATTGAAAAATGATGTTTTGTTATAGTTATTATGGAATGATAGAAGATCTTATACCAGAGAATTAATGGTCAATGGTGGTGACAAGTTTCTGGTTAATGTTGAATATCGTCCTTCAGCTGTCCGGCAACACCATGCAAAATTAGTGGTTAAACCAGTAGGAATGACTGTCAAATATTCTGTAAGTAGTGTCGGTAATGTTCAAGCAAAAACTTTTAAATATTTTAAAATTTTAAAATTAACACATTAAAGTATCAATTAAAAATATTGATTTGTTTTACTTCACTGTTAACACTATTGCTCTAATTGGTGGTGGTTAGTTTTTATCGGTGGAGAAAGGGGAGTGCATGGGGAGAACCACTGACTTTTGGTGGGGAAACTGACAATCATAGTCAATTAAGATTGGAACACACCTGCCACATAGAGGATTAGAACTCATAACCTCAAATATCATTTACAAGGATGAAACATTGTTACATTGATAAGGTGATTTCTTGATTTATGTCCAAACATTGTAACATATAATATATGATTTATATTGGGAATATGTTACACACTCCTTGACTATGATGATATGAAATTTGATTATAGATTCCATTGGAAGGTTATGGAGGGTCAAGTCTTTTAGTGATAGAAGGAGCCAGTGTGATTGAAGGTGCTAGTCTGTCGGATCAGAAATATTTACTCAGCTTCAGTGGAATAGAGCCCAGTAAATGTCAGATACAGAAGATAGTTATAAGAAATGTTGGACCCAGAGCTGCTTATGTTAAATCTCTGTGCTTCACAGGTAAATAAAAAAGACTTGTCTGTGGTCTGTCAAAAAAAAAAGCTACTGCAATTGATTGATTGTTATTTGTGATAATGTATAGGGTCAAATATTTCATGAATGTATTCAGTACTAGATTTTACAAGTATAGGTTTGAGTCCATGTGACTACATAATTTGTCCAAACCAGTAATTGTAGTGTTCATTAAAGTACAATTTTTCATCATTATTTAAAATTGAAATAAATCTAGAACTATTTGTTTTGCTTTTTAATTGTTTATGATTAAACTTCAAGTCAATTCTTCAAACCATTGCCATATGTATGGATATAAAATAAATTCCTGAATTACAGAAAAGGTATTCAAATATCATTTACTTACAAGTTATCTCTTAATTTCAATATGGAAACATAGCCAAAATGTTTCATACTATTTTTCCTCTTGTCAACTTAATTTCAATTCAATAGAACATATAGAATAACTCTGATACCTTCTTTAATTTTATAGATCCTAGTTGCAAACATTTAGTACGACCTCCTAAAGTTCTAATTGAACCCTGTGAGTTTGTTGTGAAAGAAAAGAGTACCAGGGTATGTATTGAATGTTATACAGTAACATGACCATTATTGTAATTACAGGCTGTAACTATCATTTGATATGTTTAATAGTGGTATAACGTAAAATTAAATATCTATCTCAACGAAACAAACTTAACAGAATTATTTTTTTAAAGTTTAAAAAAAAAAAAAAAAAAAAAATCACTTATCCATCCACAGTGTTCCACAATAATATGTAAAAATCTGTTTGATCCATGAAAGGTTCCACTGTAATCTGTAAAAATCTGTTTGATCCTTGAAAGGTTTCACTGTAATCTGTAAACCATTTTACCTTTGCAGAGTGTGACAGTTGTTTTTAACCCAACAGAAAGAGAATGTGCCTTGTGTAGTGAAGGAAGGGAAATAATAGCAGCTGTAGCCTTTTTGTTTGGTGATGAAGTCAGTAGACAGAGAATGAGAAGGTAATTTAAGAAGTCCTCAAAATGATATGTTGAAATTTTTTTAAAAATAGTTAAGGAAATTGAAAGGGTGACAGTTTCTAATGATAAAAAGTCAATAGAAATTCCTTAACCTTAGTGTAATGCCTTCAACTGTTTGGAAAAAAAATATAGTTTTATTTTTCATGTGAAAAACTTACTAATTATGAGTAATAAGATAACTTTTTTTGTTTAATGTCGGTCAGACAGGGTTTACTTGAACTTCATTTTAAAGGTGTACATGTCTGTCTGGCAAGTTTCATCTTACCTTGAACTCATTGTCATGGTTCAGTAACAAATTTCATGCTTTTGTAGTTTGGTCTATTTCTCAGATACTGTAAGCAAATAAGTGTCACTATGTTTTGTGTATGGAATGATTTTAAAGTACATACTTGACTTTAATTTTGTTAGACAATTGCATTAATGATGTTTTTATTTTCAGAGTTCTACATATGAAGCAAGGTAGTAGAAGGATCAGTAGATCTCTATGTGATGACAATATTTTACACTCCATAAACTTTAACACACAATATATAGATGAAGATGCCGTAGCTGATCTACCATCTGCCATAATGGATGTAGGACCAACCAAAGACATTGACCTGTTCTATAAGAATATGTCCAAGGTAACACTGACCTTGGTTGCTTCGGCCGCATCTACAGGAATATATTCTAGTAATCATGGGAAATTTGCGTCCACTTTGCAAAATGGAGACTTTGCTACACCCCAGAATTTACGAAATCATGGTAATCTTGCATCCACTATGCCATCTGACTATCTGTGTGACAAAATACCATCAAGGAATATGCCAGCAAGATCTCTGCCTTCCTGCTCTCGCAGTGATATGACTTCTTCAATGCCTTTAAGCCACATGCTAGACAAAAATTACTCAGCAAGTACATCAAGTAACACTTCCCAAACATCTAATCACTTTACTGGAACCATGCCAACGGATGCTCATGTCAGTGATGTTTCAATGATACCAGTCAAATCTATAAACAGGCAAGTACCATTTTGTTTTAGCAATTTATATGCAGTCTTCAGGATGAACTGTTAAATCTACAGGCTCAATTTCTGAAATTTTTTAGTTTAGTTATATTCTGTTGGCCTGTAGAGACCCGAGAGAAATTTTACCAGCCTGGGCTGCCGTTCAGTGTGAAGACTATATGTAAAAAATGTGAAACTAAATGAATTTAGAAAGTTTGTTGTCTTTATGAATTCTAAATAAATTTCATTTCTCCACAAGACAGAAATAGGTTGATTAAACATTCATTGAATATATTTCTGTAAGGTTTTATACCTGCACACAACATCTTCATTCTATTCACAAACATTGATAGAATAGTAAAATTGAAAAACTTCCAAATTTAAATTTGATTTAAAATGAATTTAACAGTGGTACCTACTTCACCTTTATATTGGTGTTTGGCACTTGATTCTATTAAAATACTCAATTGTCTTCATTGCAAACCTGTATATATGTGAATTTGTTTTATTTTAAACTCTACAAGAGAACAAATTTGAAACCTCTCATTTTCTACTAGCTTTATAATTTTTTTTTAAGATTGTTTTAAAATGTCCTTCATCTGCAAATTATATTTGTTTGTCCATGTATTGATAGACTTTGATTATTTTTCAGTATGAAGGAGTCCGTGTCCCAAACTATGCCAAGTCCCTTCATTGGCCCACTGTTTACAAGATCTGTACTGACAGACCATGAAGATAAGTCTGATTGGGTAATAAAACCAGAACAGCTTATACTTCATGCTCCAACTAAAGGTAACATTCTATACTGATGGTTATTCACATATACACAAAGTAGGCTAGTGAAGATTACACACATTATGTACTACAAGGCCATTATATTTTGTTCATTTTATATTTTGATGCCCCACCTACGATTTGTTTTCTGGTCTGTGGGTTTGTTCATCCGTCCGTCCGTTCGTTCCACTTCAGGTTTAAGTTTTTGGTCAAGGAAGTTTTTGATGAAGATGAAGTCAAATCCACTTGAAACTTAGTACACATGTTCTCTATGATATGATCTTCCTAATTTTAATGCCAAATTAGAGTTTTCACCCTAATTTCACGGAAGCATTTATATTTAATTGTATTAAGTATAACCACTGTGCTTAAACGGCCGTGGGTAACTTAAGTTACCCACAGCCCAAGATGGAGCCGCCTGGCTTCGGTTAGGAAGTTTGCTCCTATATAATTACAATACCATGAATACAAAAGAAATGTTCAGTAATTAAAAAGTTATATAAATCCTTAAGGGAAACTCTGCAATATAAAACGTGGTTTGTTACTACAAAATAAACGATTACAGCATGATTTGCCAAAACACTCATGATGTCCGTAACTTCAAAACAACTTGTCCGTAACTTTTTTCCTTATACCAATAGGGATGTCCGTAACTTTAGCATGATGTCAGTAACTTTTAAAGAATCTTTATTCGTGGATGTAATTATTTTAAAAAAGAAATGAACTCTGAAGAAAATTCAAAAAGGAAACTCCCTTATCAAATGGAAAAGTCCAAAGCTCAACCGAATGGATAACAACTGCCATTTTCCTGACTTGGTACAGGCATTTTCTTATGTAGAAAATTGTACGGCAAAATTAATGTATCTTACATTCTACTGGCTTTATAGATTGTTAACTGCTTAAGTTTTAGATGATAAATCATGACATGCAGGTTATAAATCTCACCATTTCCAACTGCAGAAATTACATTGATAGTGAAAATATGAAAATCACCTTAGGAGAACAAGTTCGGAGGTCAATCCTTAGCAGAAATACATAGATGAATCAGTCCAAACCTCTAAAGAAGATATGTATGATTTGATACCCGATCTTATTGAATCACTGATGTCAATGAAACTTTTAGGAGATTTTAAATCTACCTTTATTGCTATAATAAACTGACACCTGTTCAACAATATAGCCTTCCATCTACTCCTAGATATTGGCATTTTTTTTCTCACAATCAACAACACATCACACTAGATATATAGTGAAGAGACCATATTGTTTTGGCTAACAATTCAGAAATTATTTAAAGGAAAGGATACCGGGAAAGGATATCAATTTTTTTCTGCGGCTACACAGGCCAAGGACTCATCAGTGAACAATCTAAAAAGCTAGAAGAATGTTAGATACATTTTGCCGTACCGTCAGATCCCGTTTTGTCCCGGGAATATATTTTTTTAATTTAACGGAAAATCCGTGACATTCTGGTTTGCTTTTTTCTCTTGTTTAGTTTGAAGCATATCGTTAATGTATAAATCTTTGTAATAATTAAGGGGTTTGCTAGTGTTTAGTGTCCTTTAAGTGTTGAAATTGCTAATCTTACAATTTAAAAAAAAAAGTTACCCACATCCGAAAATAAAGTTACGGACAGTCTGATTATTTTTGACTTATAAGTTACGGACATCTTATGCATTTTTTAAAAGTTGGCCTTGCGCTAAAGTGAAGTCAAAATTAACAAATTTGTAGTGATGGTAAGTGATTTCTTTATTCTAAAATCCTATGAATATTTACATAGATCATGGAAAACGTTGCAAAAAGTAGATTTCGTATCAACTATCATCTCAACGAGTTTAGAGTCCGCCATCTTGGGCTGTGGGTAACTTAAGTTACCCATGGCCGTTTAAGCACAGTGATAACACAGCTCAACAATTTGATATGGAATGGAAAAAAGATGAAAGATATCAATCAAAGTGACAATCAAAGTCATAAGTTAAATATAAGCCAGAAAAAATTAAACAACATTAACCCTTTCAACGCTAAACACGGCATATGCCGCGATGACATACGCCATCCGCCACTGCTATTCGCGGCATATGCCGCGATGACAACGGATTTTTCATAAGGACTCTTAAACCATTTGGTTTTCATTCGGGTCCTCTCTAATTTTTCCTTGTATGAATCGAGGATATGCAAGGTCTCAATTGCGCTTGAAATCCCGGCAATTTTTATTATAAAATCATGCAGTAGAAGGAAAATTGAAGGAAAATAAAAACAAATATTTTGACAAATGCAAATGGCGGAATTCGGAAACGAAGCTGTAAATATGGAAATATTTCAGCATTTTTATGGCGAAACTGACGACGAGGATTAGTTAAAAGGTTTCTTGTTATCTCAATGTGTTTATTACATTCAATTCGTGTGGGAAATATGATTTTATCGATCATTACGAGACGTAGAAAAGGGGGGAAAACGGAGGTTGACTGAAAATTTTGAGGACGGAGCCACTGATTTGTGCCATGATTACATAATTCGTTGTGTATGGTGCAATACGCTACAGAATCGAGCAATTGGTGTCTTCTTTATTATATGGCAGATAAAAAAACAAAATAGATGAAGACTAAAAGTAGTTTTTATTCCAAATTCAACACAAATGTAATAAATTACACCTTTTACCTGTTAATTACCTGAAAATGCAGGTAACCTGATAAAAATTTTACTGAAATAACTGCCTAACATTACAGTTCATACTCTCCTGAGCATTTTTTATGCAATAACCTTTTCTGTATCTCTTATAATAAAAAAGATACAGCAGTCTGAAAAGGTATATACTGTTCTAATGAATGAGCACAAAAAAAATGCAGCAGCAGCAGCCATTTTTCTATTTTTTTGTGTAGCGTTGAAAGGGTTAATACAAACAAAAGTCTACACAACACTTTGTACATATAGAAAACAAAAGACTACACAACACTTTGTACATATAGAAAACAAAAGACTACACAACACTATGTACCTATAGAAAACAAAAGTCTACACAACACTATGTACACATAGAAAACAAAAGTCTACACAACACTATGTACACATAGAAAACAAAAGTCTACACAACACTATGTACACATAGAAAATAAAAGTCTACACAACACTATGTACACATAGAAAACAAAAGTCTACACAACACTATGCACATATAGAAAACAAAAGTCTACACAACACTACACAACAGCCTGGGTGGATTTTGCTTTTTCCACCGGCCCACCATGGGCAGTCCACCTGTGCCCACCCTAGCTATTTAATTTCTTTTTTTTTGTAAAAATAGTGATTACAAATGCTTATCTGCCTTTTTTCAATTGACTGTACATTTTTGTACTTGCCAGTCTTTTGATTAAACACAAGAAATTACATGCCCACTCCAATGGGTGGGCAGAGTGGACAAGCTAGAAATTTTGCCAACCCGGTGCCCACTCCCACTGTGGACGGGTGGACAAAGCAAAATCCACCTGAGCTGTAGTGTATGTACATATAGAAAACAAAAGTCTACACAACACTATGTACATATAGAAAACAAAAGTCTACACAACACTATGTATATATAGAAAACAAAAGTCTACACAACACTATGTACATATAGAAAACAAAAGTCTACACAACACTATGTACATATAGAAAACTATAGATTGAGCAATATGAATTCTACCAAAACCAACTGTGCAAGGGCTGTATAGCCAGTCAAGGTCATTAAAAACTAACATATATACCCATCAAAAACTGGGTGGATCTCAAGTGCTGAGGTGACTGTGATTAGATTTGCAGGCAGTCTCTGAGGAATGGCTCTGAATATTTAGCTTTGTAAAATTAATCCATAAGCAATGTTGGTAATAAGGTCCCAAATTTTGTTTGACTACCATATATCATAATAGATTTCAAAGTATGTTATTATAACCATGTTGTTGTCACGATAAAACCTATTTGTACAGATTTTAAGCAATCATTAATCATTCTCCCCATCACAATCTTCTTATATAGATAAAGATATTTTTTTCACCATTTCAAGAATGATTCATTATTTTCATTGTCTTGTCAGAGTCTACATCTCTAAATCAGGACTGATTCATTATTTTCATTGTCTTGTCAGAGTCTACATCTCTAAATCAGGACTGATTCATTATTTTCATTGTCTTGTCAGAGTCTACATCTCTAAATCAGGACTGGTTCATTATTTTCATTGTCTTGTCAGAATCTACATCTCTAAATCAGGACTTTTTTTATTGGTTTTAATGTTTAAAGGTCATTACTAAAGTACCGAGACACATTCAAGTTCATGTTATAAAGTTCTCTGTAGAGTATCCCTATATTAAACTTATTTAAGATAAAATATATTTTACAGTTGATGATCGACCTGACGTTTCCAAGTTCCAGATTATCAACTTCCTTAATAGAGAACTTGCGTAAGTCTGATGTATATGGTAATAGAATGGACTTGTACAATCATCTTTGTGTAAAAGAAAGCCTCTTGCTTTCATTTGAAATGAAGAAAAAACAAACAAATAGAGTGATTTGGTGTTGATTATCTTACCATAATAAAGACATTATGTTCTGAAGTGGCAAGAAGTAAACAATCATTTAATCAATCATAAAACTTACTACAATATAGGAATGGAGAACATTAATATTATTATTTACCTTCTAAAGTAGATATTGTATAATAAAAAAGAAGGGATATGTGGTATTGATTTATGACAAAAGCAAAGGAATCGCTCATTATCCCAAAGTCACAGTAAGACATGCAACATGGAGCATTAGTTTTCATCTTACTGCAACTTAAGAATTTGATTTAAAAGAATTCTATGCTTGATGTCTTTTATGCTGCAATGTACATAAAACTATACATGTATCAACAAATTGAAGATTTTAACAGACACAGAAATCTAACAGTGCTATAATTCCCTGTGCCTACTTGAAAAAAACAAAAATATTATAAATATTTAGATGACCATAGGCATATTAAGGAAAATATCTTAAAATAGCACAATTAAAGGTAAACTACTCTGTAACCTGTATGCTTTATATGTTCATACATCTTTTACTGTTAGTGATTATTTTTACCAAATACACTTTATTTTTCAGGTTTAAAATGTCATGGCTTGGACAGTGGGTGAAGATTACACCTGAAACAGTAACCATTTCACCAAAGTAAGAAATCAGTATAATTATTTGAGTAAATAGGCATGTTTGTAAAAGTGAAAGTTTTACAAATTTGAAAACTGTAAACCAACTTATTTTTAATTCGCATTTGACCCTTTGTACTCCACTTCCCAGCTATTTGATTTCACAATTTTCTAGTCTATTTGGTGTAAAGATCAAAGTTTTACATATTCGCTACGATTTATTTTCACGTTATTTTTTTCTATTCTTGGATAATAAGTTGGTTTACAGTATTATAATGTCTATCATGTATGTTTGACTGTACAGGGTGTCATGAATTTGAATCCAAAATATCAAATCCACATTTGTAAATTGCAACAAACAAGAATTACAGGAAAATTATTGAAATGCCAGTACCAAACATTGTGATCATATATACAAATGCTTAAAGATCACCGTGTAGAAAGCCACATGCGGAGTGTCGGCTATGTTTGACATGGGGTGGCAATTTTGAAGCGACGAAAAAGTAACAAGGTAAGTTCAAGCATCAAAATTTCTTATTTTTAGAAATCTCAGTACCATATAATGTATTGCACGGAAGGAACCGCAACATAATCTATTTTCTGAAAGCAGAAGCAGTCGTTTTCAGTGCTCAGTTTTCTCAAACACCTCGCCCTAGTTTTCTGTGTTGCCGATTTTGAGCCTTTATATGCAAATTTTGGTATAAAAAACTACTTTACACAGCTACCCTCCGTATCGTTTATATAGAATTGTATTCCTCTCATTGACCTATACCAAATACCAGTTTCTTAGTTAAAATCAATTGGTTTTAAAACTGTTATTCATCAAAATATAAAGTGTCGCTCGGGGTGTCAGATTTTGCGTCGCAAGGGGTAGAGGCTTGTCATAAAAAAAATACATATTTGCATGTAAATTAGTCTTCATGTGATACATTTTATTGCAAACACATCTTGTTTACCATGACAAAATAAGGGTTTTTTCATGTTGGCTGCTTTTGGTCTTATAAAACATGTGCTTTTGATTTCATTCATAGTAAAAACTGGCTCAAAATAGTTAGTTTTCAAGCTGGTAAACGGTTTCTTTTCCTTTTCAGTCACTATATATATCATGGTAAAAAAAAAGTCAAGGCTATGACTCAATAAACCAAAACATGGTGGAAAATCACAAAATACGTTTATGCATTTACATAATGTCTAAACAACAATTAATCTATTTGGGCGTCCATCAGTTTGTGAAAATAAACTGATACAGTTACTAAATAAAAATTATATAAAATCATTTACGATCTAGAATATACATTTGCATTTACGAAATTGAAAACAATATCATAGAAAGATTAAAGATTTATATGTTCATAGCATTTAATTAAAGGGAAACTTCGCAAAAAAATCAAAAATTGATATTATGTCCATTCTATATAGAAATACTCAAATTTATAGATATTAAAGTTTTATTCCGCTAGATAAGAGATCACCATCGATTTTAAATTTAGAGTATCAATTCTCTGCGTTCCGCCATTTTGTCGTCTTCCCCGATTAAAAATTAGATATGTCTATAAACCACAAAGGACCAAAACTACAGTAACCGATGTAGTCGTAATTGCGTGTCGATATCTTGTCAATCGTACAGTTGTTTTATCTGACAAACTAACTTGATACGGGAAATGTTCTTATTTTTTTTTAAATAACCATAGTCTGTTATTTTTAAACTGTTAATATTGGAATTAGTTAAAAAGTCAAAGTTTAAATCATAAATAAGTGTTCCGTGAAAACTGTTTTCGTAAATCTAATTCGTTTATAATTCTTTAAAGTAATAAATTTTATTCAAATAAATTTGGATCTTCCCTCATCTGATCACCAGCATGACTAAAGGTATTACTCCCAAAGGTATTGTGAGGGGTGTGAGGTGACACGTCCAGGTATTCAAGCGATTTCCTGTCGGGCTTGCAAGTTCATGCATCGTTTCACTTCTGTAGGTATTGATCAGTGTACAAGGCCGATAACTTATAACTTTCCATTTGAACTATCAGGTGTATAATATACATCTCTGTCTTGCGTGTCCGAAAGTGATATGATATACTAGTCATTACTAAACTCATACACTTGTTTATAAATAACATTACTGGTGTAAAGAATATTATTTATAAAAATATAAATGATACCAACAAAAAAAAAGATTTGATAAAATAAAAATCTATTTACATTTTTTTCCCCAAGGTTTAATTTGGGAAAATGTAATATATACTCGTTGTCATAGTAAAGGACAGATTGGAACATACCAGAAATATTGATTTAAAAAAATGTACGCACTTGTCGACGATTCATTTCTACTCCTGGATAGAAAGTTACGGAGCTATATCGCAATTTAAAATATATACATGTATACATTGAACATAAGAAAGAAACATACATTTTGTGTAAATTGGGGTAACAGTTTTGTAAATAGACTAGTCCACGTATGCCAACAGTATGTAATCATCGAATTCGATAGACTATTGTATACCAAAAGAAGTTTAATATGAACATAGTAAAATCACAAATTTATATATCAATTAGATCGTTCTCCAATAAAGGAAGAAATTCGACATCATCACAATTGTCCGACATTCATGTAAAACATATGCAACTGGACGTACACTAATAAACCCCAAGGGATGTGAATATTTTCTAGGAAAACTTTTGAGTATTAAAGTTTCAAATTGATTTCGGGATTTATTTTCTTTCTTGATATTCAATGACAGCAATTTTAAAGAATAAACTGCTTGTCCGCTTTAGGGGTATTCTTGCCAGTTGAACAGACTTATAATTACATTCAAAAATAGGGAAATTAAGATGACATTAAATTCGTTGTCTTTTTTTCAAACATCGTTGGTCAAATAGCTAAAGTATTATTCGTTGTGAGAAGAAGACTATTTAAATATAAGGACGCTCCCGATTATGAATAAATTTGGTTGACGTTTTTCACACTTGAAAAGAATTTCTATTCGTAATTTTTCGATTCCATTCCAAGAGGATCCTTAAATTTCCTGTCAATTTTTTAAAACATCTTTTTTTTCAAATAGCTGAAGTATTCATGCATGCGTTGTGAGATTTAAAATATTTTGATGAGAACATTAATTTCTAAATAGGTAAATAAAGATCGCTTTGGATGGACTAGATTATATAATTGCAATCTGTTTGAAATATTAAAGGTTGGCGATTTTAATTTAAAAAAGTACAATTTTTAGTTCATACACTCGTGTTTAGAAGGCTATTTTTTTTTATAAATTTATTCAATTAAAATAATTCAGTATTTTATCGTTACAAAACTAATCAGAAGTCATAATTCATTTAAAAGTGAGCTTATGCAAAATATATAAAAATATACAACAGCTATCCAGTTATTGTGCGACCTTATTTCTCCCGTAAATCCATTTTAATTCTTTTTCTTACATTTCTGTGTCTATAACTATAACTGACTCCCGTATATCATTCATACGAAATGTTGTTCACACCTGAAATGCTGAACCGTGACGCCTAGGTGTCACTGAATGAAGATCAAAAGATTAGAATTACATAATGCTAATCTTTTAATTACCTTGAGTTTAACTACCCATTCAACATTCACTAAGTGTCACAAATTAATACACATTTAATTTCCACAGTACAAGCAAGTGAAAATGTTTTCTGGAATGAAACAAAAAGTTCAGAATACAAACATGTATTTTTTAATACACTATCGATCGTGTCAGTTTCATATGTTTGTTTAAAGTATTTGAAGAAAAAAAAATCATAAAAATGTTCTATTGTATTATTTACTTTAATTACTAGAATTCGTATAAAAAATCCACACATGAATCCTACAATCTAATTTAAAAAGTTGCATGGCTATCACTTACTTTTCGTTGGTTAATAGCTACACCAAAAGTCGTCGATGCGCTTTAAATAGCGTTATTAGATGGTTAACGACCAAGACTTAAATGAGATTAATTTCACTCCCGGCATGCTCAAAGACTTAAACTACGTCACATAAGTCAGGAAGTTTGATAAAATAAAATTAATAATTCCCAATTTTCTCCTTTATTACTTTTCATATCGAAATAAAACTTGGTGAATATGTTTTTTATGGTATTATGAACATAATAAGATGAAAAGTGAAAAATCGCGAATTATCCCTTTAAGTGTATTCCTATTCAACTCAATTTAAATCATTAATGATTTGATAATTAATCGGGTACACCCTTCTTCATTCATACGTGTAATTTTCATATTTCTTATTTGTCAATATTTTTGTATTTCAAAGGTATAATATAAAACAAACAACATTACACTTCTATTCATATCCAATTATTTTCTACTTTGAGGCTTTATTTGCTATGTTTATCAATAAGAATGCACCTTACTTAAAAGACTAAAATAGGGACCAAATGACGTACCTTAAGTTTGTAATTTGTCATCATAACAGTGTAGGTGTGTTTGAATTAAAAAGTATCAGATAGAGATCGATTTATAAGAAAATTTGTTCTTTTTTATGACAAGCCTCTACCCCTTGCGACACAAAATCTGACACCCCGAGCGACACTTTATATTTTGATGAATAACAGTTTTAAAACCAATTGATTTTAACTAAGAAACTGGTATTTGGTATAGGTCAATGAGAGTAATACAATTCTATATAAATGATACGGAGGGTAGCAGTGTAAAGTGGTTTTTTATACCGAAATTTGCATATAAAGGCTCAAAATCGGCAACACGGAAAACTAGGGCGAGGTGTTTGAGAAAACTGAGCACTGAAAACGACTGCTTTTGCTTTCAGGAAATAGATTATGTTGCGGTTCCTTCTGTGCAATACATTATATGGTACTGAAAGATCTAAAAATGAGAAATTTTATGCTTGAACTTAGGGACGACATCAAAAGTTCAATGAAGGATAAAAAACTTAATTCAAATAGTTTTTTCACTGACCCCCCTACCCCCCTATTAACTTAATTTGGGAAAAATTGATTGACCCATATGGATATATGTAAAAATCAATGTCGGATAACCAAATCTTGCAGCAGTTCAACCCCCCCACCCCCAAACTATTTGAATTAAGTTTGTTATCTTACATTGATCTTTTGATGTCGTCCCTTACCTTGTTACTTTTTTGTCGCTTCAAAATTGTCACCCCATGTCAAACATAGCCGACACCCCGCATGTGGCGTTCTACACGGTGAAGATGGATATTCATGAAATAATGTCTTTGGTGTATGAACTTTTTGAAATTTTTTGAAAAGTAAATTAAAACGTTTTAAACCAATTTATTCGTCTCATTGACACTCATACCACATCTTTCCTATATCTATTTACAAGATTTAATTGTACATTAAAAATATGTTTTATTACAGAAGCACAACATCTATATGCATAAGTCCAAGTGCCAGAGTATTACAGAATATGGAAACGTTACCATGGCAGGGAACAGTTCATATATCATGTGAACATCAGTACAAGGTATGATGGTACAGTCCTATTGTTGGCGGTGTCAGGTTGTTTTACAAGAACTGACATTGACTTTCGTGACCTTGTCTCATAATATATTTTATTGTTTTTATTAAACATCAGATTTAGAACCTCTTAGTATCTATAATTAGTATAAACAGTAGCACATCTTGTATCCATGGAGTTCATTTGGTCATGGTCTCTTGACTTTGAAACTCTTCCATGGAGATTATATATGCCAATAGTTATAGCCTATTAACAGAAGAACTTTTTCAAAGTTTACTTGTTCAAGTAAGTAACTAGGACAGTTTAAGGAGAACCAATAATGGTAAGTCAGTGATATTTGGTACACTGTTGTATTAGCATTTGTATATCTTATTTTATAGGAGATTATAATTATTTTCCCTGCATCTGTAGTTTAGGCTCATCGACATTCAACGTTTTGCATAGTTTATGTGTTCCAGTAACACCATTTGAATTTCAACATATACAGTATACTATAACGATTACATATAGGCTTGACATATCATTTTATTCTTTAAATGATGAAAATTTGAAGTCATTCTAGATTTTTTTTACTTCTGAGATGTATTGCAAATGTACACAAATCATTTACCGTAGTAATATGGATTGTTTTTTATTGTAGATTCTAAATGTACAGATAAGAAAAGATGTAGTTGAAGGAAATGCCAACAAGAATTTGATGCCACTGTTTAAACAGGTGTCTGCTGCACCATCTATCTGTAACTGCTGATACAGACAATCCAAGTCTACAGACTACACAAGTCAACTTCTCTCCAACTAAAATAGGGATATGTCAGGTGGGTTCCATTGTACAGACTACACAAGTCAACTTCTCTCCAACTAAAATAGGGGATATGTCAGGTGGGTTCTAATGTACAGACTACACAAGTAAACTTCTCTCCAACTAAAATAGGGATATGTCAGGTGGGTTCCATTGTACAGACTACACAAGTCAACTTCTCCCCAACTAAAATAGGGGATATGTCAGGTGGGTTCCATTGTACAGACTTCACAAGTCAACTTCTCCCAACTAAAATAAGGATATTCAGGTGGGTTCCATTGTACAGACTACACAAGTCAACTTCTCTCCAACTAAAATAGGGGATATGTCAGGTGGGTTCCATTGTACAGACTACACAAATCAACTTCTCCCCAACTAAAATAGGGGATATGTCAGGTGGGTTCCATTGTACAGACTTCACAAGTCAACTTCTTCCCAACTAAAATAAGGGATATGTCAGGTGGGTTCCATTGTACAGACTACACAAATCAACTTCTCCCCAACTAAAATAGGGATATGTCAGGTGGGTTCCATTGTACAGACTTCACAAGTCAACTTCTCCCCAACTAAAATAGGGGATATGTCAGGTGGGTTCCATTGTACAGACTTCACAATCAACTTCTTCCCAACTAAAATAGGGATATGTCAGGTGGGTTCCATTGTACAGACTACACAAGTCAACTTCTCTCCAACTAAAATAGGGATATGTCAGGTGGGTTCCATTGTACAGACTACACAAATCAACTTCTCCCCAACTAAAATAGGGATATGTCAGGTGGGTTCCATTGTACAGACTTCACAAGTCAACTTCTTCCCAACTAAAATAAGGGATATGTCAGGTGGTTCCATTGTACAGACTCACAATCAACTTCTCCCCAATAAAATAGGATATGTCAGTGGGTTCCATTGTACAGATCACAAGTCAACTTCTTCCAACTAAAATAGGGATATGAGTAGGTGGGTTCCATTGTACAGACTACACAATCAACTTCTCCCCAACTAAAAAAGGGGATATGTCAGGTGGGTTCCATTGTACAGACTATCACAAGTCAACTTCTTCCAACTAAAATAGGGGATATGTCAGTGGGTTCCATTGTACAGACTACACAATCAACTTCTCCCCAACTAAAATAGGGGATATGTCAGGTGGGTTCCATTGTACAGACTTCACAAGTCAACTTCTCCCAACTAAAATAGGGGATATGTCAGTGGGTTCCATTGTACAGACTTCACAAGTCAACTTCTCCCAACTAAAATAGGGATATGTCAGGTGGGTTCCATTGTACAGACTACACAAGTCAACTTCTCTCCAACTAAAATAGGGGATATGTCAGTGGGTTCCATTGTACAGACTACACAAGTCAACTTCTCCCCAACTAAAATAGGGGATATGTCAGGTGGGTTCCATTGTACAGACTCACAAGTCAACTTCTTCCAACTAAAATAAGGGATATGTCAGGTGGGTTCCATTGTACAGACTACACAAGTCAACTTCTCCCCAACTAAAATAGGGGATATGTCAGGTGGGTTCCATTGTACAGACTACACAAGTCAACTTCTCTCCAACTAAAATAGGGGATATGTCAGTTGGGTTCCATTGTACAGACTACACAAGTCAACTTCTCTCCAACTAAAATAGGGGATATGTCAGGTGGGTTCCATTGTACAGACTACACAAGTCAACTTCTCTCCAACTAAAATAGGGATATGTCAGTGGGTTCCATTGTACAGACTACACAAGTCAACTTCTCTCCAACTAAAATAGGGGATATGTCAGTTGGGTTCCATTGTACAGACTACACAAGTCAACTTCTCTCCAACTAAAATAGGGGATATGTCAGGTGGGTTCCATTGTACAGACTACACAAGTCAACTTCTCCCAACTAAAATAGGGGATATGTCAGGTGGTTCCATTGTACAGACTACACAAGTCAACTTCTCCCAACTAAAATAGGGGATATGTCAGGTGGGTTCCATTGTACAGACTACACAAGTCAACTTCTTTCCAACTAAAATAGGGGATATGTCAGTTGGGTTCCATTGTACAGACTACACAATCAACTTCTCCCCAACTAAAATAGGGGATATGTCAGGTGGGTTCCATTGTACAGACTTACACAAGTCAACTTCCCCCAATAAAATAGGGATATGTCAGTGGGTTCCATTGTACAGACTACACAAGTCAACTCTCTCTCCAACTAAAATAGGGGATATGTCAGGTGGGTTCTATTGTACAGACTACACAAGTCAACTTCTTCCCAACTAAAATAGGGGATATGTCAGTTGGGTTCCATTGTACAGACTACACAAGTCAACTTCTCCCCAACTAAAATAGGGGATATGTCAGGTGGGTTCTATTGTACAGACTACACAAGTCAACTTCTTCCAACTAAAATAGGGGATATGTCAGTTGGGTTCCATTGTACAGACTACACAAGTCAACTCTCCCAACTAAAATAGGGGATATGTCAGGTGGGTTCTATTGTACAGACTACACAAGTCAACTTCTCCCAACTAAAATAGGGGATATGTCAGTTGGTTCCATTGTACAGACTACACAAGTCAACTTCTCTCCAACTAAAATAGGGGATATGTCAGTGGTTCATTGTACAGACTACACCAGTCAACTTCTTCCAACTAAAATAGGGGATATGTCAGTTGGGTTCCATGTCAGACTAACAGACTTCTACAATAGAATTCATGTTCAGTACGACAACAATCACTTCTCTCCAACTAAAATAATATTCAGTGGCACAGACTACACATGAACTTTCAACTAAATAGGGTAGTCAGGGTTCCATTGTACAGACTACACAGTCAACTTCAACAAATAGGATTCATTTCATTTAAGACTACACAATCAACTCTCCCAACTAAAATTGGGGATATGTCATTGGTTCCATGTGCAGACTACAAAGCAACTTCTCCAACTAAAATTGGAATGTCAGTATTCTCATATAGACTTTACATAAAGGCAATGTAAAAACACTCAAAACAAGACAACCAATGATCTAATCTATATAAAAAACTAGAAACAAGAAACACTTACGAATCACATATAAAAACGACAAACACTGATAACAGGTTCCTGACCCAGGACAGGTACAAACAAATGAATCCAGTTTTAAAGTTTTAACAGTCGCCAACCTTCACTTTAACCTAAAACAATACTGTAACACCACAACATAGAAAGACAAACTATAAAATATCCAATATACAGATTACACAAATCAACTTCTCGACTAAAATAGAGGATATGTCAAGTAGGTTCCAATGTACAGATGAACTGTCTAATAAAATAATGTTGTAACAATTTATTTTTATGCCCCATTTATTATGCCCCCTATATGGGCATTATTTTTCCTGGTCTGTGCCTCTGTTCGTTCGTCCGTCTGTCTGTCCCACTTCAGGTTAAAGTTTTGGTTGAAGTACAATCAACTTGAAACTTAGTACACATGTTCCCTATGATATGAACTTTCTAATTTTAATGCCAAATTAGTGTTTTTTACCCATTTTCACGGTCAACTGAACATAGAAAATGATAGTGCAGATGGCAGCTCCATGTACTAGGAACACATTCTTGTTGTATTATATATTGATTATACTGAAAGATACACAAATATATTTAGACTAAAAGTGTCTTGATTTGAATTATTACAGAAACCTACATTGACCTTTCTAATGTGTCTACTGAGACTTTACGATGGACAATATCAGTGTTTGCTCCACCATATGTCAAGGTAAGACATCTCAATGAAGTAATAAGGATTATTTTTAGTATTTAGAAAGCGATATATAGATTTTTACTCATTCTACTCGTTAACTTTATATCCAATTAGTAGAACCTTCTTTGAAATAGATTGAAATTTGTGCAGGAAAGTAGTTTCCAGTTGCTTAATCAAATGCTATACATGGGATAACATATGAGTGGACAAGTTCTATTTATTTCCAGGCCATTGCTTCAATAGTCAAGTAACTTTTAATATAAAACCTCACACCTGCCAACTTTTCAAAATGCCAATGGGGGCTTTACGTGCAAGAGGGCTGTTATAGTCCTAAAAAAATCTAAGGGGCCTTCAAATTTATTTTAATATAGTTTTTTTTGGCTTCTTCATACTTTTAAAACCCTAAAGCCTTTGTAAAATTTACTGTTTTGTTTAAAATTGTCGACAAAATTGCTATTTCAAAATTTCCATTTTGGAGCTTTCATGTGGGCAATCCCCTGCAAATAGTGACAGTTGGCAGGTATGCAACCTTTAAACTTTAAAAATTGTACTGGGTGCGGGTGAATGTATGCTTGATCACTTTATTGTTCATTGATTTTAATTGTGAGTGAGTTGGGCAAGTTTTCAGATCAGTACTCTCCTTCAAACCAGACTTAAGCTATAGCAATGATAATACATTGAATCATGGGCACAGCCCAAAAATGTACATTTTGATTTTTTCATTGACAGGGTGCAGATAATTCAAAGGATGTATTTAGAGCTACGTACAAAGTGTTTGCATTCTCAGAAAAGTTTGGACATTTAGATGGCAAACACACCATACAAGTAAGTAACATACCATGGCAGATTTAATTTAAATCACTATTTATTTGAATGTTGAAAATATGTCTATATAAAAATAAGGAGAGATGGTATGATTTCCAATGAGACAACTCTCCACCAGAGTTTAAATAAAGTGAAGATAAGCAATATAGGCCACCACACGGCCTTAAACAATGGAAAAAAAAATCATTAGTTTTTGAAAATAGGTTTATTTATTTTTATTTTTTTCAATGTGTGATTTATTTGTTTGATTAACTTGAGTAAATTGACTTATTTAGATATGTGTACAGTTTATGCCGAGATCTAAGGGAACGTTTTCCCAGTTCTGGGAAGTCCAGTCTAGAGGATCAACATCTAACAGTGTTAGGATAGAGCTGAAAGGGGAGGTAAGTCAACTTACTGTATTAAAAGCATGAATTAAAGATTACAAAAATAGATGTATTAAACTTCTATCAATTCAAAACCTAGTAAGTTTTGATTTTTAAAACTAATTCAGTCATTGATTAGACAAGTCTTCACAATAGTATGAATAAGGATAAAACCTAACCAGACTAAACCCACATGGGAATGATGAATTTGTTCTGAACTGATACATAAGTTCAGTATAGATAGGTTTCGGCAGGGCTGTATTTGAACATGTTTCTCTGTATCTTAAAACATAACAGAGTGTAAGACTTTGTGTACTTGTATTTAAACAACATGACTAGTGCCACATGTAGAGCAGGATCTGCTGCTTACCTTTCAAGAACACCTGAAAGCATCCCAGTGTTTGGTTGTGTTCATTTTGCTCACTCTAGTTTTCTATGTGTTGTGTATTCTGTTTGTCTTTTCATATATTTCAGTTTTTGCTAAGGCATTGTCAGTTTATTATTGACTTATGAGTTTGAATATCATTTTGATGTCTATCACTTCTCTTATAATCATGTTTATATTATTCTAGAGTATTGAGGAGGAAAAGAAACCAAAAGAACAAGATGCAAGGAAGAGGTAAAATATGGAAATTTATTACAGTGCAAATTTTCCTAAATCTGAATGTTAAAATAATTGAATGTTACACTTCTGCCTAAGTATTAAGACGGCGTTTCAACCTTAAGCTGTCATAGAAATATGGAGGTGTGGTATGATTGCCAATAAGACAACTCTTTTAAAGCAGAACTTAAGATTTCTCTTTTGCGTAAAAAATTTAATTTTGATTAAGAAATAATTGAAGCAAGCTATACTTTATTGTAGTTTTAACATGGGTAGGCATTATATTCGTGTTATTTTTGCCCAAGCGATGACAATTAAGGTTATTTCTATGTCCGATTTGTATAGGTGTTGAGTGTTTGTGAAGGCTCTTCCATAAACCTCCCTTTTTTGTTTGAAAACATGCAAACATCTGGCAAAATGATTTTTCAGACAGAATGAGGAGTTTTGAACAGCCAGCACGAACGGTTGTCATATCTAGGTCAAATATGTCATATTCAAATTGCAACACATTACAGTCATGAAAAATAAATTGAGAACAACAGGTGCATCATTTAAGAGTTTGGAAGTGTTTTAAGTTAATGAAAGATATAAAATTCATAGATTGATGCAAGCTATACTTTATTGTAGTTTTAACATGGGTAGGCAGTATATTCGTGATTATTTTTGCCCGACCGATAGTGAGGGCTAAAATAACATGAATAATGCCTACCCATGTTAAAACAACAATAAAGTATAGCTTGCATCAATTATTTTGATTCTGATTAGGACAATTAAGGTAATTTCTATGTCCGATGTGTATAAGGGTAAAGCGATTATGAAGGCTCTTCCATGAACCTCCCTTTTTGTTTGTAAAGAAGCAAACAGCTGGCACTGTGATTTTTCAGAGGGAGGAGTTTTGGAACAGCCAGCATGAACGGTTGTCGTATCTAGGTCAAATATGTCAATTTGGGAATGCAACACATTACAGTCATAATGAATGAATTAGTTACAATATGTGCGTCATTTAAGAGTTTGGAAGTGTTTTAAGTTAATGAGATATATTAAATGCATGCCAATTTGATAAAATTCATTATTCTGCAGTAGTCAATATACGCATGTGCCAAAAAAAAATGGATTTAGAGGATGGGATTATTTATAAAGCCAAAGAAGCAAGTCATATAAAAATAGTCAATATACGCATGTGCAAAACATATTTTATTGGATTTAGAGCATGGTTTTAATCACAAATCGAAAGAAGCACGTCATATAAGAATTATAATAAAGTTTTACTTCAGTGAGGTTAAACCGTTGGCACTGGTCAGAAACTGATGACTTTTTGTTATATTTTAGAAATGAAGCATCATTGTTTACCCTGGAGAATGAAGAAGAGACTCAGAAGTTTTCACCATGTGATATTGGACATGTACAAATGTTAAAAGTCCAGTTAAAGAATAGATCTTCTGCTCCACAAACTGTGAGTCATTGTATAAATTAATTTGCCACTATTAATTTGTTATTAGTTTTTTTCATTTACAAGGATACAAACTTTTAAATTGTTTACACCTCTGTGTATGCTTTTGTGATAAATAGGAGATGTGGGTCAAACCTCAATGAGACAGCAAACGAAAGTTGTTTTGCAATAAACACGGCTTTCAATAATGGACAAACCTCCAAACTGAAAATTGATAGAAAACCAGATATCAAGTCAGGTTTTGACTGAATTCCACAGCAACTACAAAGGGTCTTTTACACAATTAAAGTAGAGAAAATAACATAGCATTTCTGGATCAATGGAAAAATTACTTGAAAAATTCATTGAAAACCAGTCTAGGTAAAGTACTCTTCAGTCATTTAAATGTATGACAATTAATTTGGGCTATTCATATGTAGTTACTTAAAGGAAGCTCAAAGTATTCTTCATGAATCTATTAATAAGTAAAAATAAGAAGATGTGGTATGATTGCCACTGAGAAAACTGTCCATCTTGGGGTCAGACTCTTATTGTGATAACAGAAAAAGTATGACCCAAATATGTTGAAAAGGTGCATTTTGATATAAAGCAATCAAGTTTGTTTCTCATAGAACTGTTACATTTTTAGCTCACCTGGCCCAAAGGGCCAAGTGAGCTTTTCTCATAACTTGGCGTCCGGCGTCCGGCGTCCGGCGTCGTTAACTTTTGCAAAAATCTTCTCCTCTGAAACTACTGGGCCAAATTTAACCAAACTTGGCCAAAATCATCATCGGGGTATCTAGTTTAAAAAATGTGTGGCGTGACCCGGTCAACCAACCAAGATGGCCGCCACAGCTAAAAATAGAACATAGGGGTAAAATGCAGTTTTTGGCTTATTACTCAAAAACCAAAGCATTTAGAGCAAATCTGACAGGGGTAAAAATGTTTATCAGGTCAATTTCTATCTGCCCTGAAATTTTCAGATGAATCGGTCAATCGGTTGTTGGGTTGCTGCCCCTGAATTGGTAATTTTGAGGAAATTTTGCTGTTTTTGGTTATTATCTTGAATATTATTATAGATAGAGATAAACTGTAAACATCAATAATGTTCAGCAAAGTTAGATTCACAAATAAGGCAACATGACCGAAATGGTCAGTTGACCCCTTTAGGAGTTATTGCCCTTTATAGTCAATTTTTAACCATTTTTCATAAATCTTAGTAATCTTTTACAAAAATCTCCACTGAAACTACTAGGCCACAATCATCTTTGGGGTATCTAGTTTGAAAAATGTGTCCGATGACCTGGCCATTCAACCAAGATGGCCGCCACGGCTAAAAATAGAACATAGGGGTAAAATGCAGTTTTTGGCTTATAACTATGAAACCAAAGCATTTAGAGCAAATCTGACAAGGATTTAAATTGTTAATCAAGTCAATATCTATCTGCCCTGAATTTTTCAGATGAATTGGACAACTGGTTATTGGGTTGCTGCCCTCCAATTGGTAATTTTTTAAGAAATTTTGCCGTTTTTGGTTATCTTGAATACTATTATCGATAGCGATAAACTGTAAACAGCAATAATGTTCAGCAAAGTAAGATCTACAAATAAGTCAACATGACATAAATGGTCAATTGACCCCTTAAGGAGTTATTGCCCTTTATAGTCAATTTTTAATAATTTTCATTAATTTGGAAAATTTATGTAAATTTTTATCAAATATAGTTCTCTGTTACTAATGGGCAAAGTTCATTATAGATATAATTGTAAGAAGCAAAATCGTTCAATAAAGTAAGAACTTCAAACACATCACCATCACCAAAATACAATTTTGTCATGAATCCATTTGGGTCCTTTGTTTAATATGCACATAGACCAAGGTGAGTGACACAGTCTATTTAGAGCCTCTAGTTTGTTTTTTATGCCCCACCTACGATAGTAGATGGGCATTATGTTTTTTGGTCTGTGCCTCTGTTCGTTATTTCGTCCCTGTTTGTCTGTCTGTCCTGCTTCAGGTTAAAGTTTTTGGTCAAGGTAGTTTTTTATGAAGTTGAAGTCCAATCAACTTGTAACTTAGTACATATGTTCCCTATGATATAATCTTTCTAGTTTTAATGCCAAATTAAAGTTTTGGCCCCAGTTTCACAGTCCACTGAACATGTAAACTGATAGTGGGAGTGGGGCATCTTTGTACTATTGACACATTCTTGTTTGTAAATTGTCTGGACAAAGTTAAATAACCTTAAGGTAAACAAGCATTAATTAACAGACAGTAATATTGATTGTTACCTTTTAGGTTGAAGTAATAACTCCACAGCTGCCATTTGTAGTGAAGCATTCAAGTTTTACATTAAAGTAAGTAAAATATGAAATTAAAAAGATGTGGTGTGATTGTCAATGAGGCCTTCAATTATGTGCAAAACTCCCTGTATAGTTATTTATGAAAGACCCTAACATAACTAGTATGTTTGGAGAAGTGTCACAAAGCAACAACAAAAAAAATATTATTTTGTATGCCTGCGAATGAAAAATATAAAATCTTGAGATGGCATTCATCGATTGTAAGGTAGGATTTTTCTATGACTTATTATTGCTGCTTTGCTTTCAGTGGCAAACATGTCATGCAAACAATGAATTAACTTATTTAAGAGACAATGATATTATTTAATGTCCTCATTAATACTTGAAGTTGCTGTCCATATAAACCTTTTGCACAGCCAAATTGTCCCCCATTCAGCTCTACCTGATAATGTCCTGTTATATCCAATTTCTATTTATTCGACTTTTCTTTATTTTGCAGACCTAAAAGCTTCATAAGATTCCCAATAGAATTCCGACCCAGTCAGCATGGTGGATTTGATGGACTCGTTATATTTAAAGCTAACATTGGAAGTACTGTCAGCTGTAAAGTGCATGGAATATGTTAAAAAGATGTAAATTGGAAGGGAGACAACTTTGAATGTTTTTGTTTCTGTAACAAATAGGCTAAGAAAAAATATATATCTGTTTAAGGCATTCGTACCTTCCTGGATTGTGCCTACCCAAACCCATTCTATTGTCATTTTGATTCATGTGCTACTAATGTAAAGGTTGTTCCCTTATATAGGTCTACAAAGTTGTTTTCAATAATAAAATGAATTTACCTGCTTACTTTTGATGAATTTAACCTTTAACAGATTTGTATATCTTTTCTTGGCCTTACAAATACATCTTTATACAAACAATGTGTTTTCGAAGAAGTACAAGTTGTATCTTAGTGCATACCTGTCAACCTGTGACGATGAAAATGCAGGTCATGACCTGCATTGAAGAATCAAATCTCAGGTCATAACCCGTACAAACTTTTTCGAGCTGAATTTCAGTATTTATGGTACATTTTCTTATAATGTATATCAAAGATACCAAAACATCAATGCATGTTCACTTGGTTAAGTCATTTTAAATCTTATTTATTATTATTTCATTACACTTTTAAAGATTTTTATAAACTTCAGTATCACAGTCTTATGTCCTTTACTTTTTGTCATCATCTAAAATTTATTTTTCAAATGTAATTTTAAAATGAGACAACTAGCCTTTAAACATACCATGTAGAGGTAATACATGTATAAACAATCATCTCTCAATTGAGAAGGAAATTAGACTATGTTAAAATATAGTAATACAGTTAAAGGAAGTATAAATGTAAAAAATAATTTTCAACTTTTTTTAAAAAATTGTATAAAGGTATAAAAATAATAAAAAGTTATTTTTCAATATGTATTTGAATTTTATATTATTATGATTTAATCTTTTTCACCCATAAAACGTAAATATAAGGAATAATTTTGAATGGTGACAAATAAGGGGAAGTAACTCTTAGTTGAAATATCTTTGTAAAACAACAGGGCAATTTATTTAGACCTAAAGCTAAGGTAATTGGTGTTAATCAACAGTGTGTTTGACACCAAAGCTGTCAAGTGAAGCCATGCACTTAATGGGTCACTTAATTTGACAGTTTACATAGCTAGATGAACTGCATGTTCATGGAAGAATTACGAATTTGCCGGTATTTCAAAGGAATATTACTTATGAAAATCAATCTCAAGGCTAAGAAATACGGGTGAAATCGGGTCATTTTCGGAATTTCCGGGTTATTTCAATGACCCGGCGGGTGATCCGGGTGTTCCCTCAGAATTGTGAAAATCTTGGGTCACACCCGCAGAATCCGGGTCAGTTGACAGGTATGTCTTAGTGTCATAAACATTCTTGTGCAAGAAAATTGACAATATATGTGTTCAAATTATAGGCTAGAAACATTATATTTGTTATTTACCAGGTGCAAATGTAATGCTATTAAACAAGATGATAAAAAGATCATCATTTTGGAGTGGTATTTTTTTTTAATGAATTACTTTTGATAAACAAACAAATGAATATGTGATATAGGAAATAAGCTGTGATATGAAATATGGTGCTAAATACAGTGGCCTTATTTCACATAAGTTTTCAATTGTCTCATGTATAATTTATTTTCTCATGTGGTTGTCAATTGTTTTGTTCATTAGAACTCACAAATTTTTAATTTATGTCTTTCATGTATGATATTTAATATATTTCTTATGCATTTGCCACCTGTTAATGACTACTAATAGTCCAGTCATTAGATTTTTCATGTTTATAATTTAGTTTTTTGAAGTAGCGCAACTGAATATATTCACCAATATATAAAAAAAAAGTTATAATACTTGTATTAAATATGTCAATGATATTCATAGAGGTGTAAATATTGAGGTGTGGACCGTTATAATGGTATGTAAAGAACTTTTGTTATTATGGATCAGATGTCCTGGAAAGACATTTGGAAAATATGTATCAATCAATTTTTACTTCAAATCTTGGCTAAAAATATATATTCCAAATTTTAAAGGAAGAAGGAGAACATTTAGATAATCTTTTGACCAGAAGAGGAAACAGAATACTTTATCCACTTTAAGAATTAATTCACCTGAATTTTTGCTCATTTAAAATTCATTATCATAATACATTTCAGGAATCAGGAATATTCAAAGCTATGTGAAAAATAATCAAATTATTCTGCACTATTTTTAGTATGGACAATTAAAATGGCCTAATATACCAATTTGTGTTCATTGTTTGTTACCTCATGTTAAATCTTTAATCATCTATAGGATGAACAGTATGAATCTAGATCTTTAAAATTATTTGAATTTAAAGGATTACCATTATTTTGCACAAGTTTTATTTTTGCACTTAATAATGTAAATAAGGTAATACTGTATAGATTTTTTAACATGTTACTCAAGAATATCTGTTGATTGTAAATTTAAGTTATAACCAGTCAATTTACTTTTTGAAGGTATTTTCAAACATTTTAAAGGGTCTTAAGAATTTTGAAGCCAGTTTATGGTTATCCAGAATTAACAGATTTAAAATGAATTAGATTCTGAAAACTTACTCATAAACACCATTATGTATGTAATACGCTGTGAAGTGTAAAATTTTCATATTAAAAATACTAGAATATCCTTTTGTGTAAATTCAATTATTAATTAAGATCAAGTAAATGAAAATTTGAAAATATGACCACTGATAGTAGGGGTTATTGAAGGGGTAAATGAACCTGGAAATGAGGTCTAAAGAGAGGGTCATGGATAAAACAACCTGTATGAGAGGGGAGTAAAAATTATAGATATTCTGGAAAATTTTCTCTGTTTTTCATCTGGAGTAGGTAAAGAATTGAATTGAAAGTAGGGGGAAAGAAGTTGGGGTTGAGGAAAGGGAAATTGGGAATCAAGGGCCCCCTGTCTACCCTCTTTGATACGATTGCCCTTAGAAATGGAAAAATATCAAACACCTTTGAAATAATTATAGATTATCGTTGATCATCTCAATGAGATTGTTTTTCTCGCTTGAGCTGGTACATTGTTGTATATTGAAAAGTCTTCTAGGGTATTTTGTTGCATTAAGTTGAATGCAGATAGTACTTTTAACCATAACATCCCTCAGAAGGTGGAGAAATAATGGATGTACACGGTCTATCTTTTACACTTTTCTTTTGCTGTTTTTTTTTTTTGTAAAATACAAATCAGTTGTATGACACTTGTTGCCATATATCATCTGTACTGTGTGATGTTTACCAAATTCTTGTCATCTTGTTTATTAAATTTACCTATTCAAGATATCTTCCATATTTCAAATCAATTGCCAATCAGATATCTGATATTCATAATATAAATACTTCTTGTGTCTGGTTTATTTTAAAGTTTGAAGCTAGTCTTCTTCATACTTACCAAAGATCTGAGGGTTTATCATAGGTTTTTATGCCCCACCTACGATAGTAGAGGGGCATTATGTTTTCTGGTCTGTGCGTCCGTTCGTCCGTCCGTCTGTTCGTCCGTCCGTCTGTCTGTCTGTCCGTTCGTCCGTCTGTCCCGCTCCAGGTTAAAGTTTTTGGTCAAGGTAGTTTTTGATGAAGTTGAAGTCCAATCGACTTCAAACTTAGTACACATGTTCCCTATGATATGATCTTTCTAATTTTAATGCCAAATTAGAGTTTTAACCCCAATTTCACGGTCCACTGAACATAGAAAATGATAGTGCGAGTGGGGCATTCGTGTACTGAGGACACATTCTTGTTTGTGTAATATAATATTTTCTTCGTTCAATATAAGAGAAAATGGCTACCTGTACATTTTGTTTTCACAGATCATTCTGAACAAAAATAACTTACCGTTTGTCTTTCTTTGAACTTGTAAAGTTCATTGGCCCCTTTTATTTATTAAAAAAGCATAATCTTTAACTGGGTTTTGTCTATAAGGTTATATTGATTTCTAAGTTTTTTTGCTATTTATGTTCTTTGTATTTGTAGAAACCACCTTATTTTCGAAGCTTGAAAAAACAATCTCACAGCTGTTGAACTGTTGTGCAATGCTATGAATCAAATACATTGACAGAATTTACACAAGTATTATCACCCTACCATAAGTTTTTTTCAAGACATTTGATCAATAATGGTATGGCAACCTGTTATTCTTGACAAATGTACATAAACATTTAATATTTCTTTTTTTCAGTAGATTTTCATAAGTGTATATGGTATATTTGCAAATAGCCTTAATTCTCCATATCATTTTATAAATGTATAATTGACAACAATTGATATATTAGAGCATAAAGATGGTTGACAAAGTGACTTTAAATATTCTGTATAATCTAATCATTAATTGACACACTGAATTATATATATTTTTTCACATTCAGTTACTTTATTATTTACAGTGGTTTATATATGCTAGACTTTTCACTACTGTTATCAAATATGACAGCTATGAAATAAAATTATTGAATGTTGAAATCTCATTTTTTCTTGCTTGAAATTAAAAGTTTCTCAATTGAAGACATATAATGTAGGTATGGCAGTCCAAAGTTGGTGGGAGGTGTTGCATAGATCTGTGTCTCATACCCATTAACAGGTCATTCTTTAGTCCCCTCATTTTTGGAAAGATCAGAACTTGTTCTAAATCGTTACTTAGGCACTGGCCTCCCTAACAACACCACAGGTTAGCTACTATACCTAAATGTATTCACACTGAAATATAGTTCCCTATAGTTCTCATGTATGTGAACATAATACACATATAAACTGAAAAAATGGGTATATTTTTGGAGCAGTTCATTTAAGCATGTATGTCATTAAGGTGTGTTGATGTGCAGGCTTTTTTTAAAACATTTTGATTAAGTAATTGAGTATTGATACAATACTAGTATGATTGAGAACTGTCATTATCAACAAACAATCAGAGACAAGTTAGACCTTTAATTACAATGCCCCATCTCCTAAACTGTCAATCATATTGACCACATTACCTTTCAACCTCTGTGTTACATAATTATACTTCAATATACAATTCAATATACAAATATTTGACCTCATAATTGAATACACAAATATATATATTAGCCATTACATAAAGTGATTCTGTAAATTATGTCTGAAAGATAAATGACTAATGGATGAACAAGATCTTATATAAAAAAAAATGAAATATGATTATAAATATGAATATATAAAAGGTATTCAAGTAAGGCCTATTTCCAATAATCATCTGTAATTAACCAACAATTTAGATTAGTTCATTTTTTTTATCAGGATTTGGCTTGAAACAGTTTTGAAATTTTAAAACTTTTAATTATAAACTAACCATTGTTTATTAGTTTATTCCCCATCAATCATAATGTCTATTTTAGTCATTTTAATTTTTATTAGAAGTGAATATATATTTTTGCAATCAAGAAAGAATCCACATTTTAATAAAATAAGTTTTTTAATTAATTTTATTTACATTGAAAAAGTACATTTTCAATGCCCTGTGTTGAAAAATACTTTAAAAATTGAGGCACTCTACAACTGTTAATCTTCAAATGACACAAAACAACATTTTTAGACTATTTTTGTTGACACTTTAACGTTCTTAGCTGTTGGTCTAGATTTAATGTCTTACAAAGAAAGTTGGTAACATTTACTTAGTAGAATAATTTCTGATTTGCCATTTTTTTTTTGCAACATGTTCAGAACAGGCAACATTATTTTGATAAGATATAAACTGCAGTTTAAATAAAATTGTGCAAATTAAGATACCCTTATTATTTAATATGAGCTCATTTTATCCTCATACTGGAAAAGCACTTTTCATTCTAAAGACCTGCTGTTAACCCTTTAAACCCCAATCCCGCATGTAGGCGTGATGGCGACAACCATTCTTTGATGGCCCGTATGACCCTCCATACTTTTTTTAATTACCCCAGCTGAACTGTCATGATAGCAGGCACTTCAACCAATCATGGTCCATAAACTCTTCTCGGATGTCTGTTCATGAAAATATGGCACTTTGAAAGCCGTTTAAGAGTTCAAAATCGGGAAAACATGAAAAGAAGCCAAAATCAGGTGGGGGTGGGCATCTTTTGATGGCCACTACGTAAGTAGAGGTGACTGTTGGTATAAACTATTATCATACATGCATGCATAGGTGGTATAGGAACACAACGAGGTATAATATGGCCAATAGGAATCTAGTCTGTAAAATCTAGATCACCGTTTTGTCAAAAATTCGTAAAAGCGGACATTTAGGCAGACCTGACTTGACAATAATAATTCCCCAACAAGACACTCAAGTCCAATATAGTCCCAGCTAGCCTGAATGAACTGCTGTAACTATAGGGTAATACTTCAATGACAAAGAAACACAGTTTTGTCAGTGTTCACCTCTCAAGGTCGTTTTAAAATCGGAAAATAGACGGAAAATTACCATTTTTCAGTGGGGGTTGGTTCAAAACGTTCAAAACCACGAGAAAATACACTATGTCTCAGTTTGAATTAACTAGCAATTTTCAATGTTAAGTTTTTGTCTCAAGTTAGTTTGATTGGAACCACTTGTGATAGATCATAGATTTGCAATATAAAGTTGCATTACTTTAAGTACATAACAGTTTGTCGCCTATGTTGAGGCCCTAAGTCATGGTTCAGTAACTTTGAATTAATAAGCAATTTTTAATGTTAAGTTTTCTGCTTTAGTTAGTTTGATATGATCTTCTTGTCAACTAAACAAGAGATCAATAATATTTTTCCGAAACCTCTTTCTGAATTATTAACATCTATTTAATGAGCAATCAAAGTCGGACTTCAAAGTTATTGTGAAACTGCCTATTCCAGTGGTGGCGTGAATCAGATGTGGATACTAAAAAATTCCAAAGATCTTTTAGAGTACATACAATCTAAGACTCTTTCATCTTGCAATACTATCAAAACATTTCACTTTTCTTCACTTTACACAAGTATTCATCATTCCAAACTAAAAGACAAATCGAAAGAGTTTGTATTGCTTTGTTACATAAAAAGAATGGCCAACGTAGACACAAGTATCTTGTCTTAGGATCAGGTAATTCATACTTTGTAAAGGAGCACTCTGATTCAAACAAAAAATTCTTTGAAACTGACATCATTTAGATGCTTGATTTCTTGATTGTTAACATATTTGTTACGTTTGGAGGACGTGTTTTTCAACAGACTGTCGGCATTCCAATGGGATCAAATTGTGCCCCTCTTCTTGCCGACTTATTTCTTTACCAAAAACAGTTAGAAAATGTTGGTGAGCTGATTCTGAAAGAAATCGATCTGATGCAAATGCTCAAAGTACAAATGATTATCACGGGTCGAAAAAAAACCTTTGCAAACTTTGTACCTGTTTGAAAATTTAGTTGATATAAGAACATTACAAAACTGATCAAAATTTATTTTTTATTCCATATTTAAGCAAAAACCAAGTAAACAACGCAGTTGAATACTAAAATGAAATAAAAGTACAATACTTTGATTCAATTTGACCAAGTCAGTGATCAATGAATTTTGCAAATACTAAAGTTGGAAACAAACAAATAACACGTACTTTGCTAAACTCTAACTACAACTAAAATAGAGAGTACGCTTCGATATACTCTCCTCCAGCTATGTAAACAGTTTTTTTATCAACATCCAGCCAGATATCCATTGGATTTTGTATCTTCTCAAAATGTTCAAGTAATGTTCTATGTTTTGTACCATCGGCAGATAGTACATGTAATGAACCTTTGTTATATATATCAACACATAGAACCAATCCAGATGGTAACACAGCCAGACTCTCCGGTTTCTTAATTGTTTCGTTCTTATATGAATATATTTCTTTGCCTTCTAATGTCGTGCGTTTGATTTCTTTGTCCTTTGTTGTGAAAATAATATCACCGTTATGTATACTCATACCATTTGATGCACCTTTAGTATTGGTTGAAAAACAAGTCGCAACGTTATTCAGTATAATGCTAGGACTGCATGTTGTAACAAATTTTTTAATTGCGTTCTCCACTACCAAGAAAATACATTTGTTGTGAGAAAATAATGTTCCAACTGATTCCTTAAAAAGGGCGATGATTTTCTGTGGCTTATTAACTTCATTTCCATGTATTGTGCCAACATACAAATCGCTTTTATGACAAGAAATGAAAACTTGATTAAATGTAATGTCATAACATAATCGTTTCGGCAATCCTGCAAATACTGCTGAACAGATTTTGGCCCCGGTATCCTTCTCGAGCAAGTGTAGTTTACTCCCGCCATCAGCTTTATCTCCTACTATTACCCATCTTTCACCAATAGAAACCCCACATGTCATATTTGAACCTTTAAAATGGAATGTTTTTAGGTTCTTTACACAAAGTTCTTGAAATGTATAAGCAGTCGTTACACCCAGTTCTTTACACAATTTGTAGAGATCACCAGTCTGATCTACTAAGAGTTCTTCTTTTTGCTCATATGTACCTAATATCTCTGCATTCTGTAACTGATCAACTATTTCATTCTTCTTTAATGTAAGCGTGACAAGTTTATCATTATGAAATGTTTTATTAATTTCTACAATACTCGCTTTAATTTGGTTTCTCATAGTCTCTACATGAACAAACAACTGAATGTTGGACCCTTCGTCCTTCACAATTTTCGAAACACTCATCCAGTGTTCAAGACTCTTGGCAAATTGCTCCAATAAACGTATGCGAACATTATGACTAGTGTTCTGTTCATCGCGAAATATATGTAATTGTTTTTTAAACAGTTCAAACAAATTGTCTAAATTACATTTGGTCATTTCTGTAAATTTCGCTGCTTCTTCCTCGATTGTCTCGGTATTTGTAATAAAGTCCGACTTTTGTTGTTCCTTTTCCTTCAAAAGTTTTATTGTCGCATCTTTTACTTTTTCTATTATATCTGGAAGGCCTTCGTAAATATCACCCTCGCTCAAAACGTCTTCAATTGATTTTAGTTTTGTGCATCTTATATGTTTTGTATTCAAGCACATCTCTATGACGAAAACAAAATATTTCAGTTTCTTTCGAAGGATGAAAACGGCAGTGATAGGAGATACCATTTAAATCTACTCCAGTTAAATTTGAGGCATATTCCTCAATTTTGACTACAGCATGGTCGGATAACAGTTTCATTCGGCTGTGCATTTGATTACACTTTTCACATAAAGCTTCTTCGCAGATCTTGCACCAAAACTTGGCATCTGATTTTTCGTTCCATCGTTTACAAGCATGACACTCCTGTGTTTTGTCACCTTTTGATAACGCGACCATAGTTGATATAGTGGTATTGTCCGGTAATGAGCTTGCCCATTTTTCAATGGCCTCATTTGAATTTTTTGGTATCACCGCTGTCCTACATATTGGACATGCATACTCTGATACTTTGTCGTCTTTTTTGCGTCCAATCGATAGAATAAACTCGTGTATGCATGGTTCACAAAACGTATGTAAGCATGGGAGTATTTTCGGCGATTTGAATGTTTCAGCGCAAATTGGACAGGACAATAATTCTAAATCACCAGATAAAGGTTTAGAAAAAGCCATACCTGCAATATTTCTATTTTCACTTCACTAAACAGCTAGGTTATACACAATTTGTCTCACGTGATCATCGTGCAGATTATCTATTTTTAACATTTTATGAATCTAAAGAATTATTACATATAGTTGGTTATTTTGAAGTACATGACTTTACTTCTTTGTCAAATCATTGTATAATAAGTTGTTCTTTATTAATAGGTTTTATTATGCCTCAAAATACACCCCAATATCAGTTGGATCCTATCCCAAATAAATTTATATGGACACCTGAAGCAATAAATCTCTACACATTAAATAGTAATAGTATAGAGAGTAAAAACAAATTTGAACAGTTTTTGAAATCAACTTTTAAAGACTCTGAATCAGCAGTAAATTCATTTAATAATATACTATATGAAAATGCTTTGAAGTCTGCTAAACTAGTAAAGAAAGTCCCAGTCAGAAATAAAAATCAAAATAGGTCAAAAAGACGACCTTGGTACTCTGAATCTTGCCGTGAACTTGGCGTTACAGTAAAAAATTATGCAAAGTTAGTTAATAAACATCCATATAATTCTGAATACAGACATAAATTTTATTCTTTCAGATCTAGACTTAGACGTCTATGTAAATATGAAGAAAATAAATACAAAAAAGATATATTTTCAGAACTTTATACATGTGAGAAAGACCCAAAGATGTTTTGGAACATCTTGAATAAATTAAGTAGACAAAAAAGTAATAACAAAGAAAATGAATCTTTACCCCAAGAAGATTTCATCCAGTTTTATAAAAAAATTGAATAGCTGTGACATAAATCACAATAGTTTTCACTCTAAAATTATTAAAGATTTTGACTCTCTAAAAGAAAAGTTTAATTTATCACATGTTACAGATGACTTAACTCACTTGAGTTCAGAGATAACAATTGAAGAGATAGTAACAGCTATTCGTTTAATTAAAAATGGCAAAAGCACATCAGCCGACATGATTTCAAATGAAATGTTGAAAAATGCAATCCCCATCTTAATAAAACCACTTCATAAACTCTTTAATAGCATATTCGAATCTGGTCAATTTCCGAGAATATGGAATGAGAGCTTACTTGTTCTCTTGCATAAGAAAGGGGACAAATTTGATCCAGGGAACTATAGAGGTATATCTATTAGTTCCAACCTGGGTAAACTTTTTAATAAAGTTTTATATAAACGTTTAGTAAAATTTATGGATATCAAAAATTTAATAAGTAAAAATCAAATAGGTTTTAAAGAGAAAAGTCGTACAGCTGACCACATATTCACTCTTAAGACCATAACTGATCAATATAGACAAAAAAAGAAAAAAGTTTTTGCTGCCTTCATAGACTTAAAAAAGGCATTTGATACTGTATGGCGACTAGGCTTATTTTCTAAACTCATAAAACATAATATCCCCCAAAAAATGTTTAATGTTATTTATTCAATGTATACTGATACAGTAAGTAGAATAAAATTCTCTAATGGGTTGAGTCCTCCATTCCTATCAGAAAGGGGTGTTAAACAAGGTGACGTATTGAGTCCCCTTCTTTTTAACTATTTTATAAATGATCTAGTAGGTAATCTTGATAACAAACATACGGATCCAGTTGCTATTGGGGATACCTCTTTGAACATTCTTTTATATGCAGATGATATTGTTTTACTATCTGAAAGCAAAGAGGGTCTACAAAAATCTCTTGATATTTTACATGAATATTGTTCAACATGGAAACTACAAGTTAATACTGATAAATCAAAAATTATGATATTTAATTCTAATGGCAAGACATTGTTAAACCATTTTACTTATGATAATGCATATCTTGAAACAGTAACAAATTATTGTTACTTGGGTATTGTTTTAAAGTATAATGGCAATTTTTGCCTTGCTGTGAATACTCTAATGGAAAAAGCCAGGAAGGCATACTATAAAATAAAGAAAACTATAGGTCTCAACAACCCATGTAGACTTCTTGAAAAATTGTTTGATTGTTTAGTTACTCCCATTCTTACATATTGTAGTGAAATTTGGGGGGTGGATTCACATTTTAAAGACTCTGATCCATTTGAAAAACTTCATGTTAAATTTATCAAAGACATATTAGGGGTTCACTGTAAGGCATCTAATGATGGATGTCGAGCTGAACTTAATAGAATTCCCTTGAAAAATAAAATATTATATTCAATATTCAACTACCTGAACCATATAGTTTCTTCGGAAAATTCTTTGGCATATGATATATTCACTAAATCTGTAGATTCAAACCCTTGGGTCATAAAGGTCAAGAGTCTTTTAAATGAACTTGGAATGTCTTATATCATCAATAACTTTAATTATGTTAAAGGTAATTTAAATTCTATTAAACAAAGAATTAATGACCAATGTTTGCAAGTTCAAAATGCAAATATATTTGAATCCAAAAAGTTAGACTTTTTCAAAAGTGTCTACATAATGGGCTGAAGACCACCCTATGTTGATATATTAAAAAACAGAAGTGACAGAGCTGCAATATGTAAGATCCGTATAAGCGCTCATACACTGATGATTGAAAGAGGGAGACATCTAAATATTCCCAGAAATGAGAGATACTGCTCTGTATGTAATTCTGGTCAAATTGAAAATGAAAAACATTTTCTTTTACATTGTGAAAAATACTCAACTAAGAGGGACATATTTTACCATAAAGTTTCAAATATAATCGTTGATCCTACAAAATTTCAAAAACATGAAAATAATATAATCTTTTTATTAAATAATAATTCATACACAATCCTAAAATTAACTTCCTCTTTCATCTCAGACAGTTTGAACCTGCGTAAAGCAGAACAAACTCTATAAAATTGCTAATAATCATTGTTCATAATATTACATATTAATATTGTCATTATTTTCAATACTTAATATGTTTGACCAACTATGTAATTGATATATTTTTTTTTAATCATTTACTGTTGATGATATTAATATCGTTCGATGATATTGTTCTAAATATGCCTATTGATATTCTATGCACGGGGGCGTAGCTAGAAAGAAACGATGAGGAAGCAACTACCGCCGAGCGGATCGAGGTGAAAAAAATTTTGGACCCTATTATGCAGAATATTTTTTATTTCGGTTTTCGGTCATAGGACGGTTAAAAGATGAGCTATATGTAGATAAAAATTTATGAATGTAAAACTGTTAATAAATCTTCTGAATATAGTAATACATAAACAACACATATTTGTGATACATAATTTACTCAAAATTGTCCAAAATCTGCTCTTCGGGTCTGGGCAGAAACAAACTTCTCTATTACTTTGTCAACATTCACACTGAAATCCCGATGAATATGCAGTAATGCTATGTAACTTTCGTTGTTCATTGTTGATCGTACATTTGTTTTCAATAACATACGTAGTACCGTGACTGATAGATCTCAGGGCCATCATGCCATGGTAGCACTCGCGAGATGTTATAAACCAGCGTACGTGTTCGGCATCGAGCGACCTCCCAATTGAATTCGTCAAAATTACATGCTAGGTCAGTTTCGTATGTTTCAGACAATATTGAGATTTGTTCGTTTGTGATATTTCCTACAACACGATGAAGCAGATATAGCACAAAGAAGCGATTTTCTGATAACTTGACGCGACTCCACTCTCCAGTTGCCTTATCATATGGTCTATGAACGCAAAAAATAATGAGACTTTCCAATACTGTTTTGGCGTGGATGCATGGTGATTGGCTCCGGTAGTCTGTCAACCACATCGCCTCGGCATATTTTCAACGATATCGAAGGGATCTGATAATTCTAATGCCGATTGGTACATCTCATTCCAAACTGATGAACTGTACACTGTAAAATGTGCTCCAAAACTACATATCTTAGACTTAGACAAATTCAAAAGTAAAAATCTTGTAAAAGATACAAGTAACCTTCCGATTTTGTCATAATCTCCAAAAAAAAATTATTTTGAAACCAAATGTCGTTATTTAATGATATTTCATCAATTAAAAAAAGTGACAACATAGGTGTTTCCTTTAACATTCAATTTATAAAATTTGTATTTTGCCATTTCTTTTTTTGCATGCCGAATCAATGTGCACGCAACTTCGGAGCTACAATCTTTTTTCTGAATGAACAGCGTCATCAACACTTGTAACTAGGTTGTCAAACTAATATCCGTGATAGACGGAAAAGATACCAACAGTCTCCGATTCCGATTGACCAACTCACCAACTCATCTCTCTCTCTTCTGCTTTTTTTTTTTTTTTTTTTTGGTGAAAACGACGTGGATGCACGTGCTGTCGTGCCTCCGGGTAGCTACGCCCCTGATGCATTATTACTATTTGTATACCAGTTGTATGGGCCATTGCCAATTATTGTAATTGTGTTTGTGCCAATAAAATATTTGTATTTGTATTTGTATGAATATACATATATTTCAAAACCAAAGCTGGTAGACAGGTTCTTTATAAAACAACCACCAATACTAAAGATAGGGGACTCTTACTTGAATTATAAACCAAATTTCGTTTACTTATACATGTTTTCTTCTTGTCATTTATTCAATGACATATATGACGTTTGTTGTTTATTATTTTGGCAATATTAATTTTTGAAATCACAGCTCTTGTGTTGAACGCATCTTCCATTCGATGTCTTAAGCGTGCATGACATTGTGTATTTGCTTGACTACTGCGGAATTTCATTGATGGGGTTTGGTATTGGAGTTCTGGCCCTTTATATGGCCACAGATGATCTTACTTATAAAACAGTTAACAGTTTTTATTTTGCTTTATTATGGATATCGTCCTTCATTCTATTTGCAATATTATGCTTTCTTAGATTAACTCCAGGAACGAATATATTAAGAGTTCAAAATTATCTCTCAGTTGCCACATGTGGTACATATTTAACGCTGATAGCTATTTTGATTGCACCAAGATACTATCACTGTTATATAGGCAATGAATGCAGTATAAAATTTTCTCACTAAACAATATCAGTCTGATGTTTTTGTTGTCAGCCCTTCAAGGATTTGCTCTTGGTAGCCATTTACCAGAGGTAATCTTTCCAGGATGGTTTGATACACTTGGCCATAGTCATCAGTGGTTACACATCTTTTGTGTTTGGTAGCAGGTGGCTGGGTTAAAATTTGGATACACGGAACTAATTCGAGGATCGTTACGTGTTCGTAATTATCCAAGTATTTCATTTCTTCTACAATAACTACGCCCATAGACTACCTCTAAGCACATAATACTAATAAAAACCAAACTAAAGTACAAATTGAATACCCACACGACAGTGCCATGTGCTGATTTTAATTGCACATTATGATACATAATATCACGTCGACAAAATATAGTCAAGTAATTCATAATTACTACTGAAATCAAAACATTTCATATAACATCAAATAAATTCACATAAGCAAGATAAAAAATTTAACTGAGAAACACGTCTAGTCGAGTCGGCCCTGTCGTGCTGAATGGCTATATCCCATGAAGCGCGGGAAAACAACTAACGGTCTATGGGAGACAACTAGAAGAAATTAATTTCAATCTAATTCAGTTCCTTCAAACGGTTGAAATTACATTTCTTCTACAATAACTACGCCCATAGACTACCTCTAAGCACATAATACTAATAAAAACCAAACTAAAGTACAAATTGAATACCCACACGACAGTGCCATGTGCTGAAAAACAAAGAACGGGAAATAATTTTTTTATCTTGCTTATAGAACTTAATTCACTTTGAAAATAAAAAGTCAATACCAGGTTATAAACCTAAATTTTCAGAAACAATTAATCTGTCTTTTAAAGAATCTTTAATATAACCGTCCTTGGCCGTCTCTGAACGCCATCTGCCATGTCTTTTGAACAATCGATCGGAAATACCTAAGTTAGCGCAAGTTGTAGCTCCGCCAGAACGTAAACTGTGCAATCCATATTTCTTAATATCTGACACAAATGGTTGAAAAGCTTCAATAAATAATTCTCTCATACGTGCATAAGATAGTGGTTTATTTTCCTTCCGAAGAACATATCTATCCTTGAATTTTGTTAAATTTCTAAAAATAAATTCTTCTGATTCCGGCGAAATATCAGCCCACTACAAATATAACTTTAAATTCTTAACTGGACACATATCTGAATCCATACAGGCTATAACTGCAGAATTGCCATCACGATAAATATCAGTTTTACTTTTCGGAATAAATATAGATATATGACCTAATTCAAAAAAGATATCACATCTCCGTATATTTAATAGCTCGGACACTCTCAAAAAACCTGAGTAGGCTAGTAAACACGCACATATAAAACGCTGTGACATAACATTATCTTCCTTAAATGACGAACTATACATTTTAGATAGAATTTCAGGAGTAACTGGTTCCTTTTTCTCAATTCGAGTAGCTAATCGGCGCTTTGCACCTTCTAAAACATTTTTCACAACTAAATTTTCGGTAGGAGACGTTTGACCAATCATACGATGTGCCCATTGTATACTATAAAATGCTGAAATAACCGGACTAGCAGTGTGACTGTTCTGAACTAATGAAGATAAATATAGTGCAACGTGCAAAGATTTTGCCGGTAAAATATCACAACGACTTATACCGTTATGAACAGCCCACTTTTTCCAACGGATAAATCCTGCATGATAAGTTTTAACGGTACTGTCAGCTTTAGATTCGCAAAGTAAATCCATAAGAACATCAACATTGGTATGCAGAGCTGGTGGCAAAAAATTAATCTCAGATTCATAGGCCTGCAAAAATACATGTATAAACAATAATTAAACAATAACAGAATCTTAAATGTAAGAAACTATCAACAACAAAAAATACTTGTTAGTACATCTCACAAGACTATGTACAATAGTCTTAATGCTGATCATAAGCATTTGTATTTGTTAGTATATTAGTTCTCAACAAGGCCAATTATAGCCTTAATGCCAAAATCTGAAACCAATTCAGATATGCATTGTAACGTTAGTACACAAACAAGGCACTAATACAGCCTTTAACATATCATCTGTAAAATCCAGATAAGCATTAACAGCTTCATCAACAAAATAGGTTTACAACCTTCATACATATCAGTATTATACTCTGAAATCTAGCCTCAAAGCTAACATCTTAAAAGTAAGATCAGTATTACCAAAAATGGCCTTCTTGCTTTTACCAGGAGTATAAAACTCCTTACCGCTTGGTAATTCTACATATGCAATAACTTGATCTGTGAAATCGCCCCCATTTGGGCATAACATAGGCCAATAACTTGCGGATGGCCAGCAAGGAACAATCAATGTACCTACAGCGTTGCATTGTCTCATGTAATTAATAACACGTGGTATAAGAAATACAGGTGGTACAAAAAGACCGTTAACCCCATACCAATCTACTGTAAACGTATCAATACCAGAAGAATTTTCATTCCAAAATCTTGAATAAAATACCAGTAACTTGAAATTGTGATCAGAAGCAAACCAATCTACTTCATGCGGGCCCCATAAAGATTCTATCAATTGTGAAAAGTGTATTATGATATTCCCCAATCATCATGATCAACGATACGACTCAGAAAATCAGCTTTTTCGTTTAGTGTCCTAGGTATCCAGACTACATCAATGTTGACATTGTACTTCAAACATGCGCTAAATATGTCTAATGCTAAATTCTGTAAAATAGTTTTAGTACTTCCTTTGCTTACAATGCTCACAACATTTTGATTATCTGTAAACCATTTAACCTTTTTTCCGGCTATAATGTTTATTAAGGACAGCAAAACTTTCTTTACCGCAGAAAGTTCCTTCCAAGTTGAACTATTACTACGTTCTGATTCAACCCACATACCATGTGCAATGTTTTGTGGTGCTTCTACAATATAACCACCAAAACCTGTATCACTAGCGTCACTGTAGATAATACTATGACATGATTCATCAACACTGAAATGTTTTACATTAACTTCACTAATATACAGTTTCCAGAATTGTAACTGTTCAATACTAGATTCCGAAAGTTTAATATAAGAATACCAAGACGCAGATGTGTTCACGTCTATAGTTAAATGTTTAGTCATTAAATAAACTAAATTTCCAATAACTAAGTATGTAGATATTATCTGACCTACAACAGATGCAACTTTTTTCACAAACACGCTTTTACGCCCAGTCAAACAAGATATAATGTCATCAATAGAATGTATCATCTTATTTATTCTGTTATCTGGTATTTTGTAAAAACCATTTTCTGTATCAATATATGTACCTAACCAAACCAAACGTTTAGTAGGTTCCCACAATGACTTTTCTGCTTTAGGTACAAAGCCACTTCTAACTAAATCTAGCTTAACTTGTTCTGACACAATCTTGCACATTTCTTGATCTTGTTCTATACCCAAACCATCATCAAGATACATTATAACTTGCTTACCTTCAGATCGCCATTTCTTTACAAGTGGCCTAGTCAGTTTAGTAAAAATAAAACAAGCTGTACTCAAACCAAATGGTAAAACAAGAAATTTGAAAAATGTAGGACAGCCATTAATGATCCATGAAAAACCTAAGTACTCTGTGTGTGGTTCAAAAATGTCAATATGGTGATAAGCTGAATGAACATCGTACTTAAACATGGAATAATTCAATTTAATATGCTGTTGAGCAGTCCTCATGTCCTCAAATTTAACGCTCTGTTTCCATAAATGTTTATTTACCGCTCTCAAATCAAGTATCAATCTTTTCTTCAAATTAGACTGAACTGATACAGTAAGAGGATTAACAACAAAAGGTCGTTGGTCACACTGAACTATTAAACCTCTATGTAATAAATCTTGAATAGCTGTATGTACAAAATCGGAATTTTTCAAAGCTGATAAATTGTTGAATAAATACGTAGACGGAGGAATGGAATAAAATGGTATCTTATAACCATCTCTTATAGTATCAATTATATAGTCATAAGCACCAATATCTATCCAAAATTGTATATTTTCCTTCAGCCTACCCTTAACAATAATATCAGTACCATCTTGCTCATATTCGTAATAATCATGTGTAAAATTTTGAGCAGACTCATTATCTAAAGAACTAATGTCAAAATTATACTCATCTTTTACAAAGCTAGTTTCTTTTGTTTGATGCTGCTGTCTTGTTGTTTTGGAAGGGGCAGTTAACTCTCCAGTGTTTGTACGACCCACAGTTGAAGCATGGTCCCCGTTGAGATTTTCCAGCGTACTGGTCCTGGGCATACGGGAAACCTCCATACCAAGACGGCTGGCCCCCTCGAAAGGGCTGTTGAGAGTTGAAGCTAGAGCTAGCGGTGGCAGGAATCTGCTGCTGGTTTGCTCTTACTCTTTTTCTTCCTAATGGCCCTGTTTTCAGCCCTGATAATCTTGGACTCGTCTTCAGAATCGCTAGCAATTGGGTTTGCCTCGTACTGGCGAGCTGTATCCCACCCTCCATCAGAGGTATCCGCGATCTTTATAAGCTTATTTCTATGTTTAAGCCTATCTGTACAGGATGCAACAATGTCTCTAGCATAATCAACTTTGCCATTGTCAATAGCCCAAATAGCTTGGGTTAAATCTTCAAGGTTTTCTGTATTGTAATTGAACTGAATTTTGTTACCTTCCGAACGCCATTTGTACTGGGAGTCCGACTTCAGCTTCTTAACTTGAGACTTCATGCTCTGGTTTGTGCCATGGATTTCGTCGCGCAAACTATTTATCTTTTCACTTATCTTAGTGTCAACAAGAACTTCGATATCCTGCTTTTGGCGATTAACTGCGTCTAAAACTGTCCGCAAAGATATTTCTTCATGAGGTGTATCGGAATCCATATTTACTATTAACTGAGAAACACGTCTAGTCGAGTCGGCCCTGTCGTGCTGAATGGCTATATCCCATGAAGCGCGGGAAAACAACTAACGGTCTATGGGAGACAACTAGAAGAAATTAATTTCAATCTAATTCAGTTCCTTCAAACGGTTGAAATTACATTTTTGTTATCATCAACTTTTTTATTGTTATTTATGAAACTTTGCTTTCTTTTTTACATGGTTAGAAAACATTTGAAAAGTTGTAAACATAGGGATTAAATTATACATATTTATTATCAATAATTTAAACCTATCTTGTTGTTCCATTCCATTATGTAAATTTAAGTTTTCTCGTCACCAAAAAAAATTTGTAAAATATTACTTGGGAGTAAAAAAGTCTACTCCTGATGTTATGATTTATGGTGAATTGGGAAGATATCCATTAGATATTTCAATCAAGTTACGAATGATAAATTAATGATTCAAGTTGGTAACCGGAAAACCTGACAAATTGCCTTTTCTTTTGTATATCTTAGCAACTGCCAAATATGGTACAAATATTTTATGGTTAAAACAAGTCAAATAAATTTTAGACACGTGTGGCTTGTCATATGTATGGGACAATATCTTTTTTTTGTAAATAAAACATGGCTACATGTACATGTAACCATCAAACATAATTTAATAGATCAATTATTGTGACTTGAGAAACACCGGTATCACTCAGATTACAATTCTACCTTGACAGGTAAGTTTGTATTTAGCCTATAAAATACTTATTTTAGCCTTGAGAATTAAAGGTCAGTTTATCCCATTCATACAATAGAAGTTTACCTATAAGGGTCAGAATGGGGTTTACAGAATAGAGAACACATGTAATAGCAACAAAAAATAGTGAATAGAGAAAATGAACAACAAAATAAGGAATAGAGAATAATTTAATGCGGTGCAAAAGTATAAAGAATAACTGTGCAAAATAAAAAGGTAACTTAGATAACTAATACAATACTGATAAAATAATGATCAATGTACAGAATTGATAAATAATCTTGTAACAGAAAGACTAAATAGTAAAATCATTTTCATGAGCATTTTACAGAATGAGAGTTATTTTTAAGAATATTAAAAGAAAAATGCCCTAAAAATTTAAAGAATACAGATATTAAAAAAACCCATACAGGTCCTCATGTCATTTACATTGTCAAAATATAGGACACATCTAATCAACCTGGTTTTAAATTAGACATCTAGTCAAACTGGTTTGGTATAACTGACTGTTTCTTGCCCTAGATGTCTATTTCACAGTGACCATATGTGTTTGTGCTAAGAGTACATTGTACTGTCATATTTATTGATTTTCTGTTGGGACATGACCTACATTGTTAACATGCAAAACAGTATGGCACGCCGTTATTATATTTATTCAATGAATTTCGAGATATCTTATTTAGTTAAATAAGATATCTTATAAACTAATTGAGATATCTTATAAACTTTTAGAGATATCTTATATATTAATTGAGATATCTTATATATTAATTGAGATATCTGATTTATTAAATAAGATATCTTATTAAAATGTTTATAAAGATATTACGGAAGCCTGGAGCTGCCTTGTGTAATTGTTTATAACTAAACCATATTTGATAATTATTGCGATAATGTTTTGTATATTGCAAAATGACGCCTTATTTATCACAATAATTCGCTGTATCTAACAACAAGGCACTTTATTTAGCGCAATGATTTGTTAAATTTAACACTAAGAAGACTTAATTATCGCAATATTTGCTATATATATACCACAAGTCGCCTTATTTATGGCAATATTTCGTTATATCTAACAACAAGACGTCTTAGTTATTGCGATGATTTTATTGTGTAAAAACAGTACCACTTATTTAACGCGATTTACAATTTTTTTTCGCTTTAAATTTCGGAAGTTAAAGCTAAGTCATCATAATTATTGCGATAGCACATTTCAATTTACATATGTAGCGTGAGCAGCCATTCAACGGCCATTTTCGTTATGATCAACACCCGATCAACCAGACCATTTTCTCCCGTATGAATCATTTGTTTAATAATTTCTTCATTTGACTAGAGAAGACTAAGTGGACCTACATTCAAAGAAAGCTACCCCTCATTCTGAACAATGCTTTTGGTAAGTAAATATTTCATTGTATCAACATAATAGCTACTGTTTGTTCTTTTTATACCACCCACTTGAAACGTGGGGGTCATGATATAGTAATCGTTACCCCCGTCCGTCTTTCCGTCCGTTATGGAAGTCATGCAGGAGGTACTAATCTTTTATCTGCAACTCCGAGATCCTCCTTGTCCATTGAACAAAACTTAATAAAACTTTCACAAATTCTTTATAATATAATGCCTCTGTGCTCCTTTTATTTCATATATTGATTGAAATTTATATTTTTTGGGGTTTTCCATAGCAAAACATGGACTTTGCCATCCCTTATCAACGGGTATTCATTTCTTATTCGCAACTGCAAGATCAACCTAAACTACTGAACAAAACGGACGGACAGACGACAATTATATACCATAATAGGTCCGTCAAAATTTTGACAGGCGTATAAAAAACAGTTCAACTACTTTTACAAGGCGAAAAGGAAAATAGAATCGTGAAGCCAGTAAACAATTTTTATTTTAATCTGAACATGCCAATTGAATATTATGTTATGTATTTTACATTAGACATATTCACAGAACAACACCATCTATTATGAGAGTCCGAGAAACTATAATAGTGGACAGTTTTCCTACTTATTTCACGTGTTTCCGAGTCATAGTAAACTCGAAGTAGCCTACAATGCATTGTAGTTCATTGAGTCGATTGGTCAGTACTTTAAGGCCATATTTATGCAAAATATTTTCACGTCAGAAAATCTAGAGTTCCCGACCTGTTTATAACAGGCATATATGGTTAATCATATCAAATCATATACAATTTTACATGTGTCATCAAAAAATAATTTTGAGTAGTGCATGCTTTCTGATCCAAAGGGAAATAGATTAAATAAATTGTTTGGTTCCGATTCAGCCTGAAAGGAAGAAAGGAAAATAATCAACTTTAGTTTTTACACCTTGCATGCATATCAAAATGAGCAAAAATACAGTTTCTTTACATTTGAACTACTAAGAGCATGAATTATTTGAAATAGATTTGTACTGCTCATGACTTTCCGTGGTTTAATTTAAAATGTTTTAAATTATTACTTTTATGTCAAAAAACCTACCACAGAGGAAGTTAGAAATAAGCAAAAATAAAAAGGGGCGAATGTTAGTCTGGTCAACAAGGTAACTGTGATTAAGAAACGGTGGAAAGTACAATCCAAATTTTCCACACAAACCTTTCTTTAATCAACATTAACATCGTGATAGAATTTCAATATGATCTGTTTGGTAGAACAAAATTAACCTTAAGTCATTTCAATATTTCAACATTCATACACATAATCCAACATTAACCTCAAAATAAGACCTATAAAATTGGCATTGAAGAAAAAAAAGTTTTTAGAAAGCTCGTACGAGTTCGCTAGCAACCCTTTGCGGGTTTTTAATTTGATAGGTGACTGTTTGTTAAATATTTGTTTGTTTTGAGATTGTGACACAAGTATGACTGCTATACCAATATTGTGACTATTTGACCTATTATGTCTGTTTTGTTCATACATGTACATCGTTTTATATATAATGGAATTTGATACGACTGTCATACAAGTGAGAGGTTTAGCGCTATAAAACCAGGTTCAATCCTACATTTTCTTCATTTGAAAATGCCTGTACCAAGTCAGGAATATGGCAGTCGTTGTCCATCCGTTTGATGTGTTTTGTCATTTGACTTTGCCATTTGATAAGGGACTTTCCGTCTTGAATTTTCATCGGAGTTCAGTATTTTAGTTCCATTTGATAGGATAACGTCATTAATTTTCATGGCATCAATTGACAAATGATGTTGTGATAATGTACACACAAGTGCATACGATGCATGGCAGATTTTAAATTGATGATTTGAGTTTTCTCTCAGTTTCATAAGAATGAAGATAACAATATTTATTTTAAGCTCCACGGCATCAATTGGTGATTTGAAGATCGCAAATACCCGTTTACTGGCTCTGCCAACGCGTTGCCAGTAAAAATAATTTGCAATCATCCAATCGCGAATTGCTGCCGTCGCAGCTTAAAATATAATACAGTTATCTACTGATAAATATCTTTGCATACATTCATTTTGATCCAATCTTTTAGGCTATCTGAACATCTTCCCCAAGTTTACTATACATCGGATAAGACCATTTCAGTGGAACAAATGCAATAAAATAATAGTCTAATGTTGTACACTTTTATGTTTCAGATGGTACTTGCTCTTCTCCTGTTCTGCAAGGCCAGTGCTATTCCATATCCAGACATAGATGCATCATTAGACGAACTAGTTGTATACTATACAAGTTTTTCATTTACAACAAAAGAAGTACTCGGGTTTTTACTAAACATACATCATATAATGCTGAGCGAAAGATCATTTTATAGAATTAAAAAACGTTTGAGATTGCAAAAAAGAGGAGTTGAAAGTGCTATTGCTGATATTGTTACAAAAATTCTACAGTTAAGAAATGCAGGATATACCAATATAGGTTATCGATCTTTATGGAATGTACTTCGCTGCCTAGGCGTAAGAGCTTCACAACACACGGTTAGACTAGTTTTGAAAGCTATTGACGGAGACGGCGTTTTAATGAGACAAAGACATAGGCTTACAAGAAGACGATACACAAGTAACGGACCGAGCTTTTGCATCCACGTCGATGGATATGATAAGTTAAAGCCGTTTGGAATATCTGTCCATGGTGGAATCGACGGTTTTTCAAGAAAGATACTTTGGCTGAAAGCTACAAGTTCAAATAAAAATCCCCGTATAGTTGCAGGACATTTTCTTGAGTATTTGAAGACAAGCAAGAGGGTTCCAAGGGTAGTACGCATGGATGCAGGAACTGAAAATGTTATAGTTGAACGTATTCAAATAGCTTTGAGATCATTTCATACTGATAGCATGGCAGGACATAGAAGTGTTTCAATAGGAAGATCAACGGCCAACCAAAAGATCGAAATGCTATGGAGTTTTCTGATGCGAAATTTCACAACATTTTGGAGGAATTTTTTTAAAGATATGGTAGATGAAGGTATACTTAACAATGCCGACCCTGTGCATCTTGAATGCATACGGTTTTGTTTCCTACCACTTATTCAGAGACAATTAGACATGTTTCTACAATCATGGAATTCACACAGAATAAGATCTCAAAGAAATGTTGAATGTCCACATGGTATACCTGACGTTATGTTCTACCAACCTTTTATTTACGATAAATATGACTGCTCTTATGAACTGCCGTGCGACATAGTTGTATTGGATTACTTAACTGATATATACACGGATGCTGTTCTACCTAGAGGCACTAAAGAAGAATTTAGACAATTAATAAATACTCTCACGTTTTTAGATATCGGAGAATTCGATGTCATTGAAACTCCAACACAGGCCAAAGAATTGTTCAACTTGTTATCAGGCGTAATATCACAACATTTGTTAAATCGATAGACATTTACAGATTTAACATTTGAGCTGCGTCGGATAGAAATCGACCTTATGCATGTTAAGGCAAATATGTTCATGTTCAATACTCTGATTTATTTTTGGAGCATTCATTTACGAAAAACAATAAAATAAAAGATGAAGTTTTATCCATTTTGTAGCATTCGTTTACACATTCACCTTACAAACAGTTGCAGACCTTCCGTTGAATTCATTTTCAAACCTAAATAGGTTAACAGATACATTGATGTTGATTTGCATACGGTCGATTTCTATCCGACGCAGCTCATTTATTATTCATGATAATTATCTGTTATGTCACCATGTTGTCGAATATATGGACCCGAATATATACGCGCATAAGATGTTTGATCTGTTGATGCAAAGAACAACATTAGAGTGCATAATGTGTACATACTAATTTTCTTGTTTTTCGTTGATTATGCTTCTTTTATGTCAGAATCGATGTAAATATTGAAAGAAAATGTTCTGTTGTATTTAGTATTATATAAATAGTAAAGAATAAATGCCAAGACTGTTTCTTTTACCAAGTCTTTCCTATGCCCGAGTCATCATTAAATTGATAACAGTTCGACACATTTAAATATGCCATATTGGTCTATTCCTTCATGATGTAGCTGAGTATCATTCAGTCATTTTTCATATCTGTTACAAAAACCAAACACTTTTCCATAAAAATGACCATCGAGTTTAACGTGTCATACATTAACAAAATATTAAGTACAATCAAATCTTATTTGGCAATTGCTGTCAACTCAACCAATCCGTTTCATTCGAAATGAACTGGACAGAGTGTAGCTAAATTAAAGAGAAACACAATGTATGATATAGTATGTCTGTCGCTCACGTCACTGAGTATAAAAGGGGGCATGGTTTCACATAAACCACGATATTTGGAAGGTATATAACGTCACAGTACCCAACTTGCACCGAGTACCAAAATTGCACCTACTAGTATTCAACAAAAATACTGTGGAAATCTTACTTGTTTTCTTTGAGTCTAAACCCTTGGTATTTTTCGGGGTATTTATATGATTTGATACAATACACGTCATTTAACATTGCTGAACATATACAAAACCAGTAAAAATCAACAGATTTGTTTTTAACCGACCCTCATTGTAAATTAAAGATGTTAGTTATGATATAAGACAGACTTAATTGTGTATATGTTTTATCCATTTATTTCCTGATCGATGGGATCAATGCGTTCAACGTAACATAGTCACCAAACTTTGACTTATTAAGTGATATACAAATATCTGTATAGCTGCTTTTCATTCGTCTTTAGAAGCTAATGTAAACAGGTAAATGCATGAACAAGTCGAGAAGAAGAGAAACACGTTTGTTTCTCATTACAATGCCGATTGGTTACTGCAGTATTGAAAAACACATCTTTCGAACGTAACAAAAGTTAAGAAACCTTTATAGCATCAATTTAAGATATATAATGTTCATTTGTGATTTGAGTGGGTTTTCATTTTTCTAAAGTACGATTTATCCCTCGTTAATTCAACGTCTTTGAATCTATGTTGTTTTATGTCTGCTGGTAGATCAGTGCAAGACCAATTATTCAAATGTTTCCTTAACATTGGAATGGTGAATATTCGTGTCAATTCTTTTATGCTACTGCACAATAAAACATACTTTGGTTGTATGTAGTCTAACAAATCGTTAGATTTTGCCATTTTCCACTTTCGATTCCAAGGTATCTAGGGCATGTTATTGTAGTTACACAGTAGATAAAAGCTGGTATAGAAATAACCTGGTAAATGAAATGCCTAGAGTCATATTACTTAATGTTGCTTTATTGTTACATAGATTTGTCTGTTTAAGCCGTTTTTACTCTTTATGTTTTTTTCAACCTGCATATTACGTCTTCAAGCAGCCATCTATAGACTTATTAAAGAAAACATGTCATGTTTTACTAGGGAAACAAGTGTGGACACAGTTCAGAGTGGATAGATTGTTTAAATGTTTACCTATGTTTTCTGAGAAAAAGAGTTCTCTCCTTTATTCAGCATTAAACTGTTCTATGTTCAACTGTAGCAAAGCGACACTCTACCTTTGGCCTTTGTTAGTCTTGTATGATTTTTAATTTTAGTTTCTTGTGTATAATTTGGAGTTTAGTATGACGTCCATTATCACTGTACTTGTATACATATTTTCTAAGGGGCCAGCTGAAGGACGCCTACAGGTGTGGGAGTTTCTCGCTACATTGAAGACAAATTGATGGCCTTCGGCTGGTGTCTGCTCTATGGTCGGGTTGTTAACGCTTTGACACATTCCCCATTCCTTTCTCAATTTTACCTGTACCAAACACTAAAATGTATTAGTGTGTTTTTGTTTCTAATAGTAAGTTATACTGTTAAAGACTGTCACGTAGGAGACGCTAATTGCATGCATTACCAAATGATTCTTATAAAATAACTGAAATTAAATGCCAGTTAAAACAAAAACAAAAAGGAGGAGAGTAACACATTAGGTGCTTTTCAGAATGATATGGTTTAAATTTACGAGATGGTATCTGATAGTATCTGAGAACCTACATGCATGAACTATTTTTGGGAGAAATTTTATTTGCTTATACAGGAAATGAATGAATTATGACCGGAGCGGACCCCCACTTAGGCATTCAATTGGCCCCCATTCATGAAAAATTCTGGATCTGCCACTGAGTTTGTCAAATTTTGTTTAAAAAAAATACATTTGCATAATAATGGACTAAGCTTAAAGCAACGCACTTTACTAATACATTTACAGAAAGAACACATGATCAATACAGTGATATACTAAGTACTGAAAATACACGACTTTCATGTACATTAGTTCTTCCTATTTAAACCACAACTATGATTTAGGTAGCACTCCACCGTTCGGTGTGTAGATTCGCATTTTGGTCACTTTTTCAAATATAAGAGGTAGTGTTCAATAAGATTCATTTTTGGATAGCTGATGATAAGATGATTAAAAAGGCCTTCATAGTGAGCATCAAGAGTATTTAATGTATGAAATATGGCTGTTTTCTGTATGAAAGTCTGTCTTTGTATATCAAAACCAGGCAATGGTTTGTCAATTATTGTAATATTTTTTACAACTTTTTGTTGCACGAACTTTGTGATTAATTTTGCGACAAAAATGGGGCGAGAGACACCCAATTTTTTATTTGATCATTGGGTAGATTATTGTCAATAGTTTCTGAAAAGGTATCACTCAAAGGCATTAAACTTCTAGTTTGATTCAAATTTTGGGGGAATATGTGACATTTTCACCCTTCTTTTTGCAATTTAATACGAAAATTAGTGCAAAATGTTCCCATGGATACACAAAACAGGAATTATATTTCACTCTTTTAACTTTTGAAAATAAAATCTATGAAAGATACATTTGAACGTGTATAACACAAACAGAGGATGATGAAACATTTTGTGGTTCAATTTTAATTAATGTTTTTCTAACTGTACAGTGCTACCTTGACATAAATGTAAAACTACGTGCATCAGAAGTCCAGCAAAAGACATGCAATTATCATATTATATGTTCGTACTATGGATAAACATTCGATTCAAAGCAAATAATTGTTCAATAGGAAAAATACTGGTCAGCCCAATCGTACTAGTTAATGGGACTTGGTATGTTGACCTGTGCCACGGTCCTTCTGCACGAAAACCTTTCGGAGTATCAAGTTAAAAATAAAGATCAGTGTTGCTTAATTTTAGTGGGTTTAAATCACATCACATCATGATCATGATTGTGTTCGCTGCCATATCGTATAGACTTGATAGCAAATGATAAACATATGAAAAGCAATAACTTTCCTTTGCATACCTTTAAAAGTCAATCCTTGTCACTAAATAATTGGAAACATACATTTACTATTACGTTTACCCTCCTCGTTTACCCTTATACGATTTCAAAGTTGTAACACTTCATTGTTTTGGTCCCCCTTGAGAGTTTGTGTCATTGGCAATCACATCACATGTTCTACTTTTATTTTGTTATATGTAGACATTATCTAATAACCACATACATCATATACGGAATGCATCTTGCAACCCAAGAAACCAAATACAGAGTGAGACTGTGCCTAACAACCACATACATCATATACGGAATGCATCTTGCAACCCAAGAAACCAAATACAGAGTGAGACTGTGCCTAACAACCATATACACCCTATACAGGCAGTATCTAACACCACATTCACCATATACAGACTTCATCTAATAACCAAAGACACCATATACAGACTGTATCTAACAAAAACAGACACCATATAAAACAACTTCTATTTTGTTATACGTTGACAGTATCTACCTACCACAGACACCATATAAAGACTGCATATAATAACCACAGACACAATATAAAGACTACATCTACCTACCACAGACACTATATAAAGACAACATCTACCTACCACAGACACCATATATATACAGACTTTATCTTACTACCACATACACCATATAAAGACTACATCTACCTACCACAGATACCATATAAAGACTACATATAATAACCACAGACACCATATAAAGACTACATCTACCTACCACAGATACCATATAAAGACTACATCTACCTACCACAGATACCATATAAAGACTACATCTACCTACCACAGATACCATATGAAAACTACATCTACCTACCACAGATACCATAAAAATAAAATTGAGAATGGAAATGGGGAATGTGTCAAAGAGACAACAACCCGACCAAATAAAATAAAAAACAACAGCAGAAGGTCACCAACAGGTCTTCAATGTAGCGAGAAATTCCCGCACCCGGACTACATCTACCTACTACATATACCATATAAAGACTACATCTACCTACCACAGATACCATATAAAGACTACATTTAATAACCACAGACACCATATATACACAGACTTCTAACTACCACAGATATCATATAAAAACTTTATCTACATACCACAGATACAATATATATATATATACAGACTGTATCTAACTTCCACAGATACAATATATAGAATACATCTAACAACAACAGATACATATAAAGACTACATTTAACAACCACATACACCATATATTAGTATATACAACCTTTATCTACATAGAATCATATTCAAAACAGTGTGGTCCTGGCCATTGATTGGCGACCTAAATTATCCAATTGACTGGGACAGATTAGGTGAACGTTTGTCGGTAACAATCACTGCTCACTATGTACTTTTTAAAGACACTGAATCTGTGGGGTCACCAAAGGTTCTCAACACCTAAATAAAGCAATTCGAAAAACTAATCCGGAATAATACGATGTGTTGATTTATATCAATAATATAAATCAAAACATAAAGGTTATTCCTGAATAATTTTTCGAATTATTTTATTATTAAAGGCGTTAAGAACCTTAAGCTTGGTGACCCCACAGTTTAAATTCTATAATAAGTAAGAAGTGAGCAATGGTCGTTACAGACAAACGTTCACCTAATCTGTCACAGTCAATGGGACAATTTAGGTCGTCAATCAATGGCCAGGACCACACTGTTTTGAATATGATTATACCACAGACACCATATAAAAACTAAATCTAACCACAGACACCATATCTATACAGACTTTATCTAAATACCACAGACACCATATAAACCTAAATCTAACAATCACAGACACCATATATAGACTACATCTAACAACAACAGATATGTAAAGACTTAATCTAACAACCACAGATGTCATATATATATATATATACAGACTTTAACTAAATATCACAGACAGCATTATATATATATATGAAGACTACATCTTACAACCAAAACAACACGCATATATAGATTACATCTAACAACCACAGACAACATCTTATAACCACAGACACCATATATACAGACTGTATTTAACCGTCAGAGACACCATACATACAGACTGCATAAATGTGTTAGTAGAATATCCGGGTGGTATAGGCAAACATGTACTTCTAGCGTCCCCAATAGACTTTTATCTTGATTGTGAGCGAAGGGTGTCACCAAAGGTCACCTCTCATAATCCCCTTAAAACCCGTGTGCATTCATGCGGAACCACATACTTTTATTCTTGAATTCTTGATATTTTTTTCGTTCTTTAGTTCTCTTCGCTGCAAGCAGTTCTGGGGAGACAAATGTCTTCCGCCTCTTCCTTTTTAGCTCACCTGGCCCAAAGGGCCAAGTGAGCTTTTCTTATCATTTGGCGTCGTCCGTCGTCCGAAAACGTTTACAAAAATCTTCTCCTCTGAAACTACTAAGCCAAATTTAACCAAACTAGGTCACAATCATCATTAGGGTATCTTGTTTAAAAAATGTGTGCGATGACCCGGCCACACAACCAAGATGGCCGCCATGGATAAAAATAGAACTTAGGGGTAAAATGTATATTTTGGCTTATATCTCTGAAACCAGAGTTGAATTGTTTATCAGGTAAATTTCTTTCTGCTCTTTATAGTCAATTTTTATCAATTTTCATAATTTTTTGTAAATTTTTTACAAAATATCTTTCACTGTAATACTGGGCCTAGTTCATTATAGATAGAGATAATTGTAGCAACACAAATGTTCAGTTAAGTAAGATCTATACAAACACATCACCATCACCAAACCAACAATTTTGTCATGCATTTATCTGTGTCCATTGTTTAATATGCAAATAGACCAAGGTGAGCGACACAGGCTCTTGAGAGCCTCTAGTTTATAGTTAGTTTGGATGGCAGATGCACATAACAAACATGGTGTAGTTTAGTCTAAATAACATTAATAAATTTATGAATGCAGATATACCAGAATGTGAGCAGTGTTTTTAAATATTTTTTATGATATGAAAGCCTTAGTAGGACATCCCTGTACGACGTTAAGATGGATAAATATAAGAACTACACGTACACAACCAGTTGAAGTATTCTAGGGAAGATATTATGACTGATGGTGTTTAACTCTACTTTCAACACTATTGTGCTATTTCGTGATAGTCGGTTTAAATTCATAGATGAATTCGGAGCATGGGAAAGGGAAGAGCTAGGGCATTATTGTTCATTCTAATATGTCGCCAATTATGTCTATTTTTCAGCTCTTACACGGCAACCATATATGAAATCTCCTATCTCCCAACCTAACAAATGAATAAATTTAAAATGGTTTCCTCTTTATTAACAGAAGTGTAATTTGATTGACTGTTTGTTGCAAAATTTAACCCCCAGTGAAAAATATGTCATGCTTGTTCTGGAAAACAAGACTTTGAAAGTCAGATTTATAATTGAAAAACAAAGAGATGTGATATATTGCTAATTTAGATATAGAGTGGATTGTCTCGTATACGTTGTATACTTGCATATAGATCCATAATATACAAAGAAAGATTTTAATGAAAGTATTGAAGTACTGAACTTCGAATGATCGCAAATTCTTGTGGATGGTCAAAAGCACATGTCATTGCAGACCATATCTCTCTTATATGAAATTGAGGTTAATGTACAGAGATATGTTTATTTTTGAGAAAAGTTCGTAATAGAAATAATAGTTAGGACCAAAAGATGATCTTCAGAGACCACTAGAGAAAAATGAATCGGAGAAATTTCCGACATTTTTGCTGTACACAAATATAATTAGATTTTCGTTGAGATGGCAAATGCTAATCTGTTTATCGCTATTTTACCTATTACGTTGTCAATTTCATGTCAATTTCTTTGGCAACACCATGTGACTCCTTAGTTTCGAGCGATAATTTTCCATCTCCCGCGAGGAGCACGATATGTACCGATTATCAGGTTATCTGCATGTTGATATCGTAAAATATCAGCTGCGAGATATACTATGAAGTTTTTTGTCGAGTGAGCGTAGCGAACGAGATCAAAAAGCCTTCATATAATGTCAAGCAGCTGATATTTTACAATATCAATATGCAGATAATCTGATAATCGATTTATCGAGCTACATTTGCGTGTTCCAGAAGTGTTTTCTTTGTTTCACCAGCACACAAAAGATGACTTGATAAGTTCGGGTCAAAGTTATTAACGTCGGTTCAAACATTATGACGTCAATGATATGTCCGGGTTAAAGTTATTAAGGCCGGGTCAACGTATTTGACGTCACAAAGACATAATACGGAATAATATTAAAGAGCTGAACAGAGTGATATAGCACAGTGGGACGACCGATAATATCAGATTATTACATGGCATTTTTCATATCGCATGTATTATCAGCCCTAGGTTCAATATCAGCCCAAGCCGAGCCGCATGGCTCGAGGGCTGATATTGACCGAGGGCTGATAATACATGCGATATGAAAAATGACATGTTATGATCTTTTTATCATATGCTTCAACAGTAGAAAAAAATAACAGATTCATATATTGATCCTTCTACGTGGTTCCCGAAAAGAAGTTGAAAGAGTAAAAAGTTCACCGACGTCGGACCCAAAATTTGATAGTCAATATGAAATCTTTCTATCATATGCCTCAACAGAGAAAAAAAAAACACATTTTAATATGGACGAATCGACAAAAAAATAATTCAACAATATACATAATGAACATTGTTTGGAAAAGTCAACTTTTTTAAAGTAACTAACAAATGCATTTATTTAAATTTTTTTTTTTTTTTTTTTTTTAATACAATTTAATTATTTTACGCAATATACTTCCAGTATTCAAATAATTGTTTTGTACACTACTTTGTAATGTTTTTTCACTGAAAACGTAGCATTGAGGTGTATTTTCCGGAATTTGCCGAGTATCACCGGAATGCCATGTGATAACGTTACGGAAAGGCACGTGATAACAATCGAAGCATGTGATAAACTTTTCATATCAGCCCGCTAAGCACCAAATCGAAAAATATGGAAAATACTTTAATTTAATGCTATTATCATACGGTAAAAATCATATGTTATTTAGTCTAAGTATATGATAAGAAAAATTATCACAAAAAAAAAAGACCAAAGGAAAAATCCACAAAATAGCGATAATCCAATTTAGTTACTTTATACCTTTGACCCCATTACATTTGGATAGACAAGATGTCCTCTTTTTTTCTAGTCCAGAAAAAAACTTTGACGAATTCTCGGGCAGTTTTAGATTATAGTTATTAACACATCAAGTAGTCTGATTTGTTTAACAAAATTGAGTGACGGGAAAGCACACAGAAAATGTCTTAAACGGCACTTTCAGGCATGCCTACCGGACGTACTTTCATTTTAATACGTCACCTAAAAACACAAATCTACAATTTCAGATGGCAAATTGATTGTTTGTTTAACTGATCTTCCGTAAAATATCTCCAGAAGAGGTGCAGATTTATTTGTTTGGACTCTTCACCAGAAGACATTATGGAGATGTGCATGATAAAAGGCCAATAAAAAGCGACCCTATTCAACGACATACGACAAGACCACTATCCACAATGAACATAATTTAATTGGCACTCATTTACCCCTTATCCACTAGACACCTTCTAGAACAATTCCTTTTTTATATCCATAATAACAGTGGCAGTCTTGGTAGATGGCCACTTCATTGAAAGTTACCCTGCACTTCAAGCCAGTTTGCAAAAACTACAATTAGCTGATTCTTGAAATGTCATGTTCACATTCCACCTAACATTACTGAAAAAAAACTTATATCAAGGACGTATATTGTTAGCTGTACGTCCTTGCTTATACACATACAACCCTATTAGTATGTAATGATCCTCTTTCATACATGTACTATGTGTACATGGTCTCTGATCCTTTGAGTAACTTAAAACCTTGATTTTCTTAACGTCCTGTTACGTTTTATGAAATCTTCACTACTGTTTGCACTGTTATCAGACTTAAATATTTGACCTATAGTTGTATTGAAGAGATAGTTTTATTTTTTTGCGATGATGGACCTTGACTGGCTTTTAGGTCCTCCCACAGTCGTTTATTTTGTGAAGTAAATTGTTTTTATTTAAAGGCTTTCTTAATCATGGTGCTGGATAGCACTTCTGGAAAGTTTGCAATTGTAGATGTGTATTACTTCCAATAGGCTATAGATGTGTATTATTTCAAATATATATCTAATCTCAGCTTTGTTGTTTCTACCTTAACCAAGGGCTCTTCAGGAATTACCAAAAATCATTTTTTTCATGTTGGTCATATAAAATTTCACAAATAAAACCCCTTCTCTTGATTTTTTTAATTTTTTTCTCTTCAGCCCATGGCAGATCCTCAAAGTAGTGTTTGTGATACTAATTTTCAAAATGAAGTTAAATTCATCTGAATTGTTGGTGCACATTCATTCTCTTTTTTATTGGAGCTGAACCCTTGTTAAAAAGAGTAGTAACTCAAAATTTCAAATGCATCTTCCTAGATTCAGTATTCAAACACTAGTGCTATATTATCTTGGAGCAGAACATTTGAGATAGTTTACCACTTCCGATTTGAGGCCGACGCCTTAAGAAATTATTGCTAAAGCAAACTGTCCAAAAGCCTTGGTAATGTTAACACTTGATCATCGATGATGCATTGAACTGTTCAGTCATACTATTTCATCCAAGTTTAAAGGAAATCCGTCAAAAAACGAAGGTGCTATCCAGGTTACAAGCATAATGCAGGTATAAAAAAGATAAATATTTGTACAATTTCTTTTATATGAAATCATTTGTTTCAGCTATAAACAAACAAAACATAAAGACTAGAAAAGTATTGTTATGGCTATATAAAACATGGAAAAGACAAGTATCAAACAAAACATGCAGTAATGGCATACTATCTACATTTTATTAGTCTAATATTTTTTTTATAATATACTGGTATCAAAACATAAATGCGTCAAATATGTACTTTACAAATTTGAAAAACTATTTTCTTAACCATGGACTGCAGTTTATTAATATATGTATAAAAATACTATATTGCTATTAACACTATTCGAGGTTCCCAGATGAGTGAGAAAAAAAATGGCAGATGCTACATCTTTCAGTATATTTACCAAAAACAGCAAAATTGAAATTCAAGGATAATTTGTCAGAGCTGCAGTTGAATTTGCCTTCAGGTACAAGTAGATATTGTATTGCTTTGTATCTTTGCTGTTTGACAGTTATTAATCATATATCTTTTGTGCTCCCAATAATGTCTTAAAATCATCATTTCAGGGGCAAACTATATAATTTGTCCTTTCCCATCTATATTCTGCATGGTTGTAAACACTGTCTTCCTAATAAGATGTGGCAACTTACTTTGATCGTCCTAATCAAATAAAGCTTTCAATACAATAGTTACTGAAACACCAATTTGCCATTTCAAGGGTATTATTCCTCATAAAATTTGACTATTTTTTGTTTTAGTTTTACAAGGACATCAACCTTGTCAAGCTTAATATTTTTGTCATGCATATCATGGTCAATCTCTGATTAACTTCTAAATAGTAGCCAAAAAAATTACAAAAATGGAAAAATGATTCAGAAGCAATTACTCTAAAATGAGTCAACTGATTAAAAAAAATGTTATTGGTGGATTTCAAAATAGTTCAAGTTATAAATGTAGACAAAACATAACTTTTTTGTTTAAAATTGATGAGATAAATTGGTTGATAATATGTTATATTCGCAGTATGTTTTAGATACTAGCATCTGAGGAAAATTCTAAATAAAACATCATCATTTTTAAAAAAAATTTCAATGTATAGATTCCAGTAAAAAATAAAACAGAATCAAAATATATAAAAAAGAACAAACTTTTAAAGGTCATTTAGAAATCATAATATGCTGCACAAATCTTCAGTGCTCACAAATAGAATAAAAAAAACTCACACATTACAAATCTTATGACCTTCTGCTAACAAAAAAGCAGGGGTCAGGCAATATAAAACAAGGTATAAATCATCATGTCAATGTAACATACTAAATGTGATATCATTCTATACAGTAGTATAGAAAGTTGAAAGTATAAAACAAGGTATAGATGCAGCACAGTCTCCACTCTTAAAGAGTTGGGTAAAATTATAAACTTAGTTAATAAGCAAAATAAAAATATTTTCATTATGTTAATCTACTAGAATATTGTATCCAACTTTGCTATATCATAACCAAAACTAACAAGTAAAACATGATTTAAACCATAATTTTGGTAGTTCTGTCCTTTTAACTACATTCTGACAATCATTCACAATGAAAAAAATGTTACACTTTAGTAGATAAAAATAGGTTCATAACAAAAAAAAATTGAGAACTGCACTGTTCCCTGCTGATTTTGAAAATAAATATTAGTTGCAACATATCTAAAATAGCAGTGTTTTAATCCAGAAACATTTCTTTGACATCCTCTATTGTTCCCCTGCACTGCGGGCAATCCTGGCCCATGCCCTCTATTTGCAGGGCACACTCTAAACAAAAAGTGTGAATACAAGGAACAATCACAGCATTCCTTTCTTTATCACAGCAAATGGAACACCTTCTATCAACAGGCACCAAAACCTGAAATATAATTCTTGTCAAATTACTAGTATTTATATTCTGAATCCTCTAGATTTGCAACAATGACTGGTACATAAATATAAATGGTTTTAACTTTAGAAATAAACATGTATCATGAAACAAACTTACTACAGCTCTGGTGTATTTTGTCATTTCCACAGTCCATGTTGGGCTGTCCACCTCAGTCTACTCTGTTTCCACCTAAGACTGTGAAATATTGAATGCAGAAACTAATATTTTGTTTCAAGGTTTTAAAATTATTCAATAGTAGCAATTTTGATAATTACAAAAGTTGATTGCACACCTATTTCTGTGGCAAGTTTCAGAAAGATTAGCATTTCCAAGTTATTGTCTGGAAAACCGTTGATAAAAATAATATCACAGAAACAAACATAAATAATAGGTTGTTCCCACTTTGTCTGGGGCAACATAATGCAAAAGAAACAGTAGAAAAAAATTGTCAACCGACTCCAGTCATTCATGAGAAATATCTATAAATCTCACAACTATGATGGGGGACATAATAAATACATGCTAATTTATATAGCTCTGCATATTTCTGATACTAGCAGTGAAGTATCTTCTTGACAGTTGTACCCTACATTCCATAGCAATAGTGACCCTATATTGTCAGAAAATTTTTAATTCATTTTTACTGTCCCATAACAGGTAAAAAATTCTCAGCAAGCCTCACACTCCTATTTTTCACTAAAGCTTGTAAGGTCTCAGCTATTTACTTTTTTGTCATTTGCGATTTTTAGGTTTGTTGCTACTAGTTATTTTGACATCCAACAGACAAGAGCTCTGTTATAATGAATTATAAGTGATAGGTATCCTGTGTTGAGTTGCAGATGTCTAAACAAATACTTACAGTAGGTGTGCCAGCAGGCACATGCATAATGGAGTCTGTCCAAGTTGCTGTTTGTGTCTGAGGAGTTCTTGTATCCATTTGGGATTGAGGAGAATTATTAAAGTTTGTCCAGGAAGTCTGCATTTGATTTTGTGGAGTCATAGCTGTTGGTGAACATCTACCAGCATTAACTGTATAAGGACTAGAACTTGTTGATGCTACAAGACCTGGATCATTTCCTTCATCTGCAGATGAAGAATCTGTCACACAAAATACATCAGCAATCTGAAATAAAATTATGCAAATTTTGGAATGATGGTACATGTATCTTTAAACTGGACAATGTGTGCAAAAACGGATGTCCTGCTCTCTAAAACATCTGCTTCTAAATCACCTGTTCAAAATTTAAAACATTTCTTAAATGCTTCATTAAATTTCCACAAAGGAAAGGTTTAATGAAGTCAATGTTGTTTTTAAAAACTTCAACCACAGACTTTACCAACATGTTGTTGGCAAAAATTTGTATCTAGAATATATTTTGTCTATTTTGATTACTAATCAAGTAATATAACAAGTACATTTGTTATTAATTCTAAGTATATATGTCCTTGTATATAATCCAAAAATTGCATGAATCTTGATTTCCATTTCCTTCTTAAATATATCAGATGACTAAATTGATACTAAATAACATGTTGCACCTCTGACATCATTATATTTAATTGTAATACATAAAAGCTTAACATATTAACCATGAACTTGGATGACATAGAACATATATTTTTGTTTTTGATAATTATTCTATGTTATTGTTACTTTTTAAACAGCTACTAGTATGAATAATGCACAATATCATGACCATATTTACATTTTCCTTAGCAGTTTTTAGTACCTAATTCAAATATTTTACAAAAATAACTGCCAATAGACTGCCAGAATAACTGTGAAGGATTAGAAAAACTGCTAATTTTTGTATATGAAGTAACTGGTTAATTTTGAATGGTTAAGAACTGCCAGGCAACATAAACTACTACATATGTGAGCTGGGAAGGCTAAGAAACTTCCAAGCAACTTCTTTCCACTTTACTTGGGATTAATTAATTAACTTTTGATAAACTGAAAAAACATGTGAAGATGATGTAGGTTTAGACAAATAATCATTCTTGTTTCTTACAGACCTACCTTCTTCCTGGTTAAAAGATAAATCCTTGACTTTTGGGTGGAACATCTTACTCCATACTCAAATATATTGGTAAAGTTTGGTATTTCCTCCCCATGGCTATTACCCAACTGTGTTACCATGGATGACACTCTTCCCCTGAAGTTTTTTCCATGATGGAAGTAGAGATTCTCCATTATTTTCAGTGTTTCACCATAATTCGAACTTGATGGTATAGTCAAGTCCGATCTTGACAACTGTTGAGTTGTGCTACTTCTGACTTGCTTGAATTTTCTGTCAGCATAATCATAATGCATCCATCCTTTAGAGACACTCACAAATTGGGGCATTTTAGACTTTTTAGAACTATTCCTTGATTCAGAAACAGATGTTACCTGTAAAGATACAAGACATCACATATATTTAATGAAGGGCTATTATTTAATTTGAATTTTTTTAACCATAAAACTAATTGTTGACTCTTCACATTGAATAATCCGCTAAGCGGATTATGTAAAATGTGAAACGTTTAATATTAATATTTTGACAATAACAACGTGCACACATGTTGGCATATGAATACACAACGTCAGAGTGGGCGTCTCGCCATAAAAATTGACAATATTGAAAATAAAACTAATAATTTTAACCAATCAGAAGACAGTAAATACACAAAATTTATTTATTTTTATTTAAATTAGAAGCTATCTACACTTAAATTTCACTCTGTATGTATCGTATCAACTTGTGTTTCTATCTTATTGCAAATATGATAATTTACTATAATGATCATGCACAGGAACTAGAGGCTCCTAGCAGAATATAATAGCTCATCTGATATCTATCTGCACTTCTAATAGCTATATTAATGCCTCAGGGAAATATTGGATAGTGATTAAGTGCCAGACTGCCTAAGAATCAGGCAGTGGTGAAAACATGACCAAAAAACCCCACCCAATTTGACATTGATTTCAGTTCATAATATGTAGTTATGCACAAAAAAACCCATTCATTTTCATTTTCTGTTCTGAAATGGGAATTAAAACACAAACTTTATTCTAGATACCCTAGGAACCAATCAAATGAAGTTTGGTTTGAATTGGTTCAGTAGTTTCAGAGGAGAAGATTTTTGTTAAAGATCATGAAGATTTACGAAAAATGGTTAAAAGTTGACTATAAAGGGCAATAACTCCTAAAGAGGTCAACTGACCATTTTGGTCATGTTGACTTATTTGTAAATCTTACTTTGCTGAACATTATTGCTGTTTACAGTTTATATCCATCTATAATAATATTCAAGATAATAACCAAAAACAGCAAAATTTCCTTAAAATTACCAATTTAGGGGCAGCAACCCAACAATGGGTTGTCTGATTCATCTGAAAATTTCAGGGCAGATAGATCTAGACCTGATAAACAATTTTACCCCAAAAACCTGATAAACAATTTTGCTCTAAATGCTTTGGTTTTTGAGTTATAAGCCAAAAACTGCATTTTACCCCTATGTTCTATTTTTAGCCATGGCGGCCATGTTTATTCTAGATACCCTAGGAATCAATCAAATGAAGTTTGGTACGAATTGGTTCAGTAGTTTCAGAGGAGAAGATTTTTGTAAAAATTAACGACGACGGACGACGGACACCAAGTGATGAGAAAAGCTCACTTGGCCTTTTGGCCAGGTGAGCTAAAAAGGAGACAGAAAGTCATTCAGGTTGTGAGTCCCAGATCATCACAGTTGTGTTTCTGTATCACTGCACTAAATTTAGGTTATCATTAAGGTCTTTCCTTTTTCTATAAGGAAAGACCTTACTGTATTTCTTCTGATTATTATTATTATTATTAAGGTCTTTCCTTTTACTAAAGGGAAAGACCTTACTGTATTTCTTCTGTTTATTATTATTATTATTATTATTATTATTATTCTTCCGCCAAACTTTGACAAATTTATCCGCGTTAACCGTAAGACGTGTCGCTTTCATATTCACACTTTGTATCTGTGTCATGAATACCTATCCGGAACTCACCCTGTGAGTCGAAATATTTTGTCGGTTCGGAGTAATCCCTCCGAAACCCAAAAACCTTGTTATCGTTCCAACACCGTAACTGTAATAGGTAGAAAAAAAACGAAGGGTGAAATTTGTTCAGGACCAGACCCCGGTTCTTCGTTACATTTGGATCGAAAAGATTCAACGACTCATTGGTAGGGTTATGCCCCTCTGAAAATTAACCGGTGTCGGTTGGCCACCAAAACTCAGAAACCGTAAGTCGTAGACACCTAGGATCTTCACCATTCATCATCAATTCATGTATCTTTGAAAAATACCTCAAGGTCAAATTTGTATGTTGACCTTGACCTTTGAACTTACACCTTGTTATGGGATAATCTCAGAAACCATTATACTTACAGAAGTTTTAAATAGTGGAAAATGTTTGGGTCATTATGGCGCAACTTTGTTACATTTTGACCGAAGAGATTTGACCTTTCTGTAAGGGGCATAACCCCTGATTTAGGTTTCTGAAAAGACAAAATCAGCTTTTACTATATAACCAAAGGTCCTAGACCCGTGGGGTCTTCACCAATGACATTGGGGACTAATGACCTTGACAAAGGTCACAAGGTCAAAGGTCAAGGTCATGTCCCAGATAGCGAATTATGTGTTTTTGACCTTATTTTAAGGATTTTTAGTGTGTTTTAAATGTTTTTAAGGTTGACCTTGACCTTTGACCTATCAACTTTTTAGTCGATATCTCAAAAACGGTTAATCTTACAGAAATAGTAAACAGTGAAAAATGTTAAGGTGACTGAGGCACAACTTTTTTACATTTTGACCGAAAGGATTTGACATATTCTTAAGGGGCATAACCGCCGTTAACGGTTTCTGAAAAGGTAAAATTAGCTTTAACTCTTGAACGAAAAGTCCTAGACCCATGTGGCCTTTTACAATGACATTGTGGACCAATGACCTTCACAAAGTTCACAAGGTCAAATGTCAAGGTCATGTCCAAATTATCTAATTTGTTGTTTTTGTCATTTTTTAACGGTTTTATGTGTGTTTGAGAGCTTTTCAATGCATTCCACGCCTATTGGAACATGTACTTTACATTTCGAAAAGGAAAGACCTCTCAATTGTTCAAGAACAATTGACATTTTAATTATAATTTGTGTTTATTAAGTCTTATTTTTCAGATATTTATTTGAGTTTACTATATATTTATTATTTAACTGTTAATTACATATTTTAATCAATTTTGATTTTGATTGAATTCAGTGATTTCATTAAAACTATTAAAATTTGTCACAAAATCCCCCAGTCAATAAGTTTTATTCATATCATGGGGCCGGATTGACAAAGGGCCAAATTGACTTGGTACCGATTGACTTTGAGTCAGATCAACTTAAGGCCGGATATGACCGGATACATTGTACTGATAAAACAAGTTCACTGATGCATACTCATTTTTAAAATGTTATTTTGACAATCTTCTACTGAAAAAACCACCAACTTTTAATTTATCTCAAATAAATGACCAAAATTAGGTGAACAATTTTCCAGATCCTTGCATTTGATCACTGCCTATATTTTTAAACATTTATTATTAATCACTTTCACTATCAGTTTGTCTGCAATGTATCATAAATTTTTGAAGTAACAATAAGAGAACACCAGGAACAAGCATGTGTCCACAGTACACGGATGCCCCACTCGCACTATCATTTTCCATGTTTAGTGGACTGAAATTCGAATAAATTATCTAATTTGGCATTAAAATTAGAATGATCTTATCAAAGGGAACATGTATACAAAGTTTCAAGTTGATTGGACTTTAAATATTTATCAAAAACTACCTTGACCAAAAACTTTAACCTGAAATTTGCACTATCATCTTCTATGTTCAGTGAACCGTAAAATTGGGGTAAAAACTCTAATTTGGCATTAAAATTAGAAAGATCATATCATAGGGCACATGTATACTAAGTTTCAAGTTGATTGAACTTCAACTTCATCAAAAACTACCTTGACCAAAAACTTTAACCTGAAGCGGGACAGACGGACGAACGAACAGACGGACAGACAAACAAACAGACGAACGGACGCACAGACCAGAAAACATAATCCCCCTCTACTATCGTAGGTGGGGCATAAAAAATCAAGCCTTACTAGTATTATCAATAACTTACAGCTTTTCTTTTTGCAACTTTTAAGTTTTCTATAAAACTGAGTAACTGTTGTGGATCTAAAATAAAGAATTTATACATGTTTTTAAATTCATCATTTTGTGAAAACTAACATTATGTATAAGCATCTGACATAACTGACATTAATAGGAAATGGATTCATTAAGTCATCATATTAAAAAAATCACATTAATTTTTAGAAGAAAAAAAAAATGAAGTATACCTGCTGACTGTCACAACTTGTGGGGGGTTTCCCCCTTGACAGGTCATTAAATGAAAATTTTAGAATAGCACTCTTGGTCACAATTTTTTACAGGATATTTTTTTAATAAAAGAAAATATGTATTTGTTAACGCAGATCCCAACACTGGTAAAATATATCATGCATTATCAGGTCAAGAATAAATTAACTAGAGGCTCTAAAGAGCCTCCCGTACAGAAATTGCTAACAAAAGCACATAAGTTTCACATGTGAAGCACATGAGATGCAAGTAGGAATTGTATGCAAATCAGGTTGCTCATATGTGCAGATTGGTAGTTCATATGTGCCCACAAAAATCTAACATAATGCTCAGGTGTGCAATTCAAACCTCAGGTGAGCTTTTATCATCCATGTTAGTTTTAGGTTAGTTTTATACTTTGAAAAGTTTTTCCATTCTTCTAACCATTCAAAACTAACCTACATCATTGCTCATATGAGCTTTTTCAAAATGACATGCCATGTACTTCCTGTAAATTCAAATTCAAAGCACGCAATACATGCATTAATTGGAGGGAGATGGATATGAAAAATGTTAAGCCCTATGTGCTATTTGAAGAAAATAGCATTGTTGAAATCTGATAAAACCAGTGTGGCTGTTGTTATTTATTTGTAAGTTATCATTTCTATTTCATTATGTTCATTTTTGTGTCAGATTTTGAAATATATTACAATTTTAAGTCCTTTATGGAAATAAATATGCAGGTAACAATGCTTCAAAATAAGTACTACATGCATATAGATTTTTCCTTTTTAAAGTTTTTAAATACAGTACTTATTAATCATTATGTACTAAACTTGCAAGTCCCTCTATTAGTTTTATTATGTAATGTTATGTTTTTAGTCATTACCCTGACTATTGTTTAAATAAAAAAAAGACCAAATGATATGAGAACCATAATTAACTGACAATAATTAAAGAATAACTCTTTTAACAGGATGTATCAGTTATTTTATTTTCAACTGAATTATTTAAGATTTTCATTTAAATTTGAAAAATATTCCCATTTTGAAGCAGCCATTTTGTTTTGGTCAACTATAACATTCATGTGTGCAACATGTGAGCAACTACCCGGTACTCATATGAGCAATCTAATAAAATGCACATGTGAAGCAAAGCTCATATGAGCAGTTGCACATGAGGTTTTTATCATGCAAATTATGTTAGTTTCATATGTGCAATTTTTTGCTCACCAAATGCTCACCTAATTTGCATGTTAAAAACATCATGTGCAATCATGTTTAAGTTTCTTACGTGAACATCTAATGTGCAACTTATGTGCAACAAAAATGGTCAATAAACCCCTTAGCATGGTGGCCATCTTGGTTGGTTGGCCGGGTCATCAGGCACACTTTTTAAACTTGATACCCCAATGATGATTGTGGCCAAGTCTAGTTAAATTTTGCCCTATAGTTATGGAAACCAAGATTTTTGCAAAAGATTACTAAGATTTACGAAAAATTGTTAAAAATTGACTATAAAGGACATTAACTCCTTAAGGGGTCAACTGACCATTTTGATCATGTTGATTTCTTTGTTAATCTTACTTTGCTGAACATAATATAATATAATATTCAAGATAATAACCAAAAACGGCAATATTTCCATAAAATTACTAATTCAGGGGCAGCAACCTAACAATGGGTTGTCAGATTCATCTGAAAATTATTTTCAGGGCAGATAGATCTTGACCTGATTAACAATATTATTCCTGTCAGATTTGCTCTAAATGCTTTGGTATTTGAAATATAACCCCAAAACCCCTATGCTCTATTTGTAGCCATGGTGGCCACCTTGGTTGTTTGGCCCGGTCACATTTTTTTCAACTAGATGATGATTGTGGCCATTTAGTTTGCTTTAATTTTGCCCAGTAGTCGCAGAGGAGAAAATTTTTGTAAAAGTTAATGACGACAGATGACTAAAGCCAAGTGATGAGAAAAGCTCACTTGGCCCTTCGGATCAGGTGAGCTGATAACTAGAGGCTCTCAAGAGCCGGTATCGCTCACCTGACTCTATTTGGGTTTTTGAATTCATATAAAAAAGATAAAATTTGGCTACAAAGTAACAACACTTAGTCAGCACGAGATAAGAAACATTCATGCTATGTTTGGTTTCATTCCATTCAGTGGTTCTCTAAAAGCAGACATTTGTATGTATTTCCCATAGGGTCCTATGTTAAACTTAGTCCCCCGCTGGCGGCCATCTTGGATGATGGATTGGCTACAAAGTAACAATACTTGGTCAGCACATCATAAGAAACATTCATGCCATGTATGGCTTCATTCCATCCAGTGGTCCTCTAAAAGAAGTCATTTGTATGTATTTCCCATAGGGTCCAATGTTAAACTAAGTCCCCGCTGGTGGCCATCTTGGATGATGGATCGGCTACAAAGTAACAACACTTGGTCAGCAGCTCATATTAGGAACATTCATGCTATGTTTGGTTTCATTCTGTTCAGTGGTTCTCTAAAAGAAGTCATTTGTATGTATTTCCCATAGGGTCCTAAGTTAAACTAAGTCCCCCGCTGGCGGCCATCTTCGATGATGGATCGGCTACAAAGTAACAACACTTGGTCAGCACCTCATGAGGAACATTCATGCCATGTTTGGTTTCATTCTGTTCAGTGGTTCTCTAGAAGAAGTTCAAAATGTAAAAAGTTAACGAAGACGACGACAGACGCCAAGTGGTGAGAAAAGCTCACTTGGCCTTTCGGACCAGGTGAGCTAAAAAGTAATAGAAAAACAAGTCTTTGGACAATTCTCCCAGGATAATAAAGGCCAGATATATTTCACCAGCCGTGGACTTACTTTCCTGGTAAACTTGTCCTTTTGGCCTTTAATATTCCTAGTAAAAGTACAGACATTGACTTGATTCCCTAGGGAAAAACGTATAACGGGCAAATTCCTCAACGGGACCATATTTACTCCTCCAGTAAGCTTATTTGAGATGAATCGCACATTTTAATGAAATTTTTTACATCCGCCAGAGCAATATTTGTATGTGTAAATAGCTTCATACTCACTTGGATTTTCACTACTTGTACTAGCTGTAGCTTGGTTTGAATTAGCAATATCTGCAAAATCATGACACATCAACATAAAACAGACTTATATTTGAAATTGGAATTACTATAGGATCAAACACCTTTTTAAGGGCGCTCACGGGTCTAAATCAAATTTTTTATTTAATATAGGATTTTGCCATATTTTTCTATAAATGAACTTTTATCATATACTGAGTAGAAAAATGATATGAAAAAAAATGGGGTCACCGTTCATTTACGCTCACAATCTGCCTTCGAAAGAAGCATACGTTTTTGTTAATGTCCTTTTTTTCTGTTGAACTAATAGGAAAAAATAAATAAATTACAGAAACTTTCACAATTATTTAGTTTATGCACAGCTTATTCGAAAACAACATTAAAAAATATAGGTCACCTATGAGTTTTAAAGATATTTCAATTTTAATGCCAAAAAATGGCATTTTAGCACCAAAGGGAGATAATTTGGAGATTTTACAATGATATTTACATTTTAAAATTCACCTGGGCCAACACGAATTGATTTTTTGGAATGATGTTTGTACCACATGATAAAGTAACAGCTTCTTAAGGTAATCAATAAAATTTGTAATGAAAAATAAATGTTTTAATTTTTTTTCTGAAAATCTTATACATTTGTACCAGCAAGCCTCCTTAAAGGAATTTATTGGTGTATAAACTCGACCACTTCACTCACAAACAAATGTCCGAAGTTTTCAAGTTTAAATTACTTACAATTTTTAGCTTTCCAAAAGGGTTGGAGTGCTTCATTGTTTTATACTTTTCTTTTAAGTAATAATATGTAATTTATGTTGATGTTTATGAGAAGGGGACTATTTGTCTTGCTGCATTAACTCATACATGTCATAAGTGTAACACTAGTATTATAAGCCTGTCTTAAATGGGACATATTACACAAATGTATTATGGTATACTAAAGTTTGTCCATGAACACATCCTACAAAAACTCAAAATTGCCTCAACATCTTAACAAAACATTGGGATTGATAGAAGAAAACTTCCTTCTGATTTTCAAATTATATGGTGGCGTCATTTAGAGATACCAAATAAACTCATCATACTAAAAGTTATGCCAAATACAGCTAAGGTAATCTATGGTATTGTAATGTTCTAGGGTTTTCTTGTCAGGCTATACACCAGTAGTTACTTATGTGGGCCTCTGGTGAAGGAAGTTATAATAAAAATCATAATGGAAGTTCGTTAATTGTATTATTTCTATTTAAATAATACATCAAATTAATACAGTCAGGTTCATGATGCAAAATACTTTAATAATATAATTAGCAATACGGCAAGGTGCATTACTTGCACCAAGTTTAATAAAACAATTGCTCGGTGCAAGAAGATCTACTTGGTGCACAGTATTCAAATACTCAGCGTACTGGGTGCAGCAAATCTACTTAGTGCACATGCATTCAACTTGAATTCTCAGCATACTGGGTGCATGCAAATCTACTTGGTGCACTGCATCTAAAAATTATCACCAAAGCAAATCTACTTGGTGCACAGCATCTAAAAACTATCACCAAAGCAAATCTACTTGGTGCACGGCATTTAAAAACTATCACCAAAGCAAATCTACTTGGTGCACGGCATCTAAAAACTATCACCAAAGCAAATCTACTTGGTGCATGGCATCTAAAAACTATCACCAAAGCAAATCTACTTGGTGCACGGCATCTAAAAACTATCACCAAAGCAAATCTACTTGGTGCACTGCATCTAAAAACTATCACCAAAGCAAATCTACTTGGTGCACTGCATTTAAAAGAGACTTATTTTACAGCTAACTGCATGGAGGTTGTTGGAGAGAAGCTCAACGTCGGAACATGTGTTCCATATTTTATACTATGTGTGACGTAATACACAAGTTATTCATAAACAAGAACATGTAACGTTACATTTGGCGCGTTATACTGGAACTAAATAAAAACACATACAAAATGAGCAATTACACATATAAATAAATTCGATATATAGATTTAAAGAAGCCAGTATATAATTTTAGGTCAAAGTAAGCTATTTCTTCTGTAAAATATGAATCGCAACACAACAACGGACATCTGCGTGTATCAAGTGTGGAAGAGAGACCACAGTAATAATATATATGCTATCAAATCACCAGGGTTTAAATCATGTTGAACAACAGAATTTTAACCCTTGGTTATTTTTTGTAATAAATATATCGGTTTTCGGAGGAGATACCAACATACCATAAGAATCTATAAACAGTCATCGTACTTTAATCACTTTTTATTGAAATACGTCTGGCGTACTAAATGATAATCCTAATACTTTTGATAAAATAGTATTTAAACTACTGGGTCGATGCCAGTGCCGGTGGACGTTTCGTCCCTGAGGGTATCACCAGCTCAGTAGTCAACATTTCGGCGTTGACATGAATATCAATCATGTGGTCATTTTTATAAATTTCCTGTTTACAAAACTTTGAATTTTTTTAATCTACAAAGCTTTGGTTAATAACACATACATATGTGAAAATGATCGAGTCTGGACTCTTCTGGTCAATTTTAGAAATCTCCTTCTTATCAAAATATTTGTTAGAAATACAAATATTTCAAAACTTGATAACAAATCTCTATTCATTTGGTATCCAAATGGTTTATAGGAAAGATGATAAAATTTATAACAGGTTTTAGAGGGGCACTAGCTACGAGATATATAAAAAATCTCACTAAAATCTTCAGTAAGATATTTTTTGTTCAATCAATAATGAAAGTGAAAAAGTGAAATAATAATTCGCTTTTAGCAGCCAAAATGGTTCAATTTTGTCAAATTAAGCGAAGAAACATTGATAATTACTCATTCACTTGCAAGTGAATTAGCCGACCTCAGAAAATCAGTATTCATGTGAACTTCAATTTAACACCTAGCTAGAGATTGACAACGCATGCATTATACGTGTACAGGTTATTTAAAGAAAAAGAATCATTGTCAACAATGAAAGTGAAACTACGGTAAATCATTTGATTACTGATTCGATCTATATAAAATCATTCTTATACGGTTAAAAACAATGATAAACATAAATTTTTAATCTATAAGATAAAATCAAACATACCTATAAAAATCCAATAGCACGTGTTGGTTTAATCTATTCATATTGTTATTTATGTTTACATCGCTTATATGGTCATCTGTAACAGTATCAATTAAGAATTGAATGCTTCTTTTTTTAAATTTATTGGGGTGTAAAAGCGTTGACCGAAGTACATTTTGTATGAAGCGCGGAAGCGCTTCATACTAAAAATGTGTGCACGGTCAACGCTTTTACACCCCTATAAAGTTACAAAAAGAAGCATTCAATACTTATAATTACATTTTTTTAGCTATGATATCATGAAAACACGAATTTTATAAATTTTGTATTTTATTCACCTGTGCACTTTTTTGTGGGACCACGTGCTATCATGAATGAAAAGTGTTATTGAGTGATGCAATTGCCTACGGAATGACACGTAATATGCAGTTAGCCAATCAAAATAAAATATTATAATGAAACATACATCTAATGTAATTATTTGATTTTGAATATTTCTGATTTGTCATTCCTCAGTAACATGAGACTTACATTATGTAACAGTTCACACAATAGTTTTTGATACATATTTATTTGCACGTATAGATACCCATTATATGCATGTTCCTACACAGCCATTCTATTTACAAAAAAGAAGAAATTATTGTTGAACGTTAGAAATAATTTTATAAAACACATTTAAATCTAACAAAGTGTTCATCTTGGCATTTGATTTTGTATAGACATTTATGAAAGTAGGATCTTGATACTAAGTATTGAAGACATGCTAGTCTAAATACTACTCATGAAGATAGTCGGTTAGATAAATTTGTTATATGGTGTGCTGGTGACTTTTAAAATACCATACATATGGGGTCAGTATAATATATAGGATCATGATGGTAATTGTGGACAGAAGCTGACAAGTGCTATACCAATTTACGTCAACAAATATGTGTAGCCAAATAAAAAATGTGGACGATATATATGTAAACTTACCATTTAATGGAGGTAGTGGTGGTGACCATATCTCATTTCCTTGTAATATCATGATGCTGGTATTTGGATCTAAGAAAAGAAAGCTATCTGAATCCACTTCCATACCATCATCATATAGAACGACCTTTATATTATCTTCTTCATAGTCATGAAGGTTGAACTTTTCCCTGCCTGTTAGAAATCAGAAAATTGTATTACAGAAGAGCATATTATGTAAATGAGATTTCAATTTAAGAAAAACACAGACACAGCTTTATACAACCACAGTGGTCGAACCCTAAACAGTTGGGGCAAGTATGAACACAACATTTAAGCTTGATACATCTCTGAATTTGGATTGTGATTAAGTAGTTGACACGTCATAGGTTCCTGACACAGAATGAATGCATGTGTGTTCTAATGATCTTAAATTATTCATTTTTTTGCTACTGAGCTATAAACTATGTTGTTGAACTAATACATGTAAAATAAACAAAAGTTACGAAGCCAATAGACCATGACTGAAGGGCCAAAGCCAAATAATCTCCATGGAAATGAGATGTGCTAATGCTAATATACAACTACATACCAAATATCATTGACCTACAACTAATACATGTAAAACTAGAGGCTCTCAAGAGCCTGTATCACTCACCTGAAACAACCTGGGTTTTTCAATTCATATAAAACTAGAGGCTCTCAAGAGCCTGTATCAATCACCTGATTCTACTTGGGTTTTTGATAGCATATACAAAAAATTAAAATATGGCTAAAAGTAACAACACAACCTCATAAGGATTGGAACATTCAGGCTATGTTTGATATCATTCAAAAGTCCCCCACTGGCAGCCATCTTGGATGATGGATTCGCTACAAATTAACAGCACTTGGTCAGCACCTCATGAGGAATGTTTATGCTATGTTTTGTATTTTTCCATTCAGTGGTTCTTTAAAAGGAGTCATTTAAATGCATTTCCCATAGGGTCCTATGTTAAACTAAGTCCCCAATGCTGGCAGCCATCTTGGATGTTGGATGGGCTACAAAGTAACAACACTTGGTCAGCACATCATAAGGAACATTCATGCCATGTTTGTGGTTTCATTCCATTCAGTGGTTCTCTAAAAGAAGACATTTGTATGCATTTCCCATAGGGTTCTATGTTAAAGTAAGTCCCCCGCTGGCGGCCAACGTGGATGATGGATCAGCTACAAAGAAACAACATTTGGTCAGCACCTCATAAGGAACATTCATGCCATGTTTGGTTTCATTCCATTCAGTGGTTCTCTAAAAGAAGTCATTTGTACGCATTTTCTATAGGGTCCTATGTTAAACCAAGTCCCCCGCTGGCGGCCATCTTGGATGATGGATCGACGACAAAGTAACAACACTTGGTCAGCACCTAATAAGGAACATTCATGCCATGTTTGGTGTCATTCCATTCAGTGCATGGTTCTTTAGAAGAAGTTTAAAATGTAAAAAGTTAACGACGACGATGGACGAAGGATGCCAAGTGGTGAAAAAAGCTCATTGGCCCTTTGGGCCAGGTGAGCTAAAAAGCAAAAGTTTTAAAGTCAATAGACCATAATTGAAGAGGCTGTCCCAACAAATTTGAGATGTGCCAATACTTATTCAACTGCATGCATACCAAATATGATAGACCTACCACTTGTGGTTCACCATAAACTAGACTTAATCACAAGCTAATACATTGATTGTTGACGCCATCACCGCCAACGCTGGAAACAGCATACCTATGTCTCGATTTTTGACCTCGTCAAGGCGAGACAAAAAAATGCTTATTTTGGCCCTTTTTTTGGCCCTAAATTCCTACACATTTGAGACCATAACCCCCATAATCAATTAAACCTTCTACCTGTGGAATTAAACATTGTGGTACAATTTCAGAGCAATTGAAATGCTTATACATAAGTTGATATCCTGAAAGTAAAAAAATGCTTGTTTTTTGCCCCTTTAGAGCCCGCAATTCCAAAACAGTAAGGACCATCAGCCCAAATTTCAATCCCAACCTTCCATTTAGGGTATTGGACCTTTTTATACAATTTCATAGAGATCCATTCACTTTAACTAAAGTTATTGTCTGGAAACAAAATAAGTCTCCAGACAACAACGCAGACAACAACATCATACCATTTTACGGACGAAAATTTGTTTTGCGGTCTTAAAAAAAAACTACACAGATTTGAAATTTGTATTAAAAAATAAAACACACAAATCAAATTAACCAGAAGTAAAATGCGCAAAAATATAGTGTCCTGATATTTAGGTTCATTTGAAAAGTTGCTTTTAAACCATCAAACACTAGTTCTGGTAATATTTATTGTGTAAAATTTGTCTTGTCAAAGTTAAAACAATATTGATCAGACAAAATACCATGATAAGTTAACATCTGACATGTCTAACTACTAAACCTGACAGTTTTTAAAGAATGTATATGTATACTGTAAGATGCCTTAATTACTCTCAATTTATCAAAACTAAATATCTCCAAAATGGTAACAGCTATCTGTAAATTGTAAGATGTTTTGTTTTCAATTCACCAACATGGAATCAGGCAATTTTCCTCACTCATTATGTGCACAATGCCAATGGATATATTTGAAAATAAAATGCAATTCTCAATTTGACATGCTTGAGAACTGGAAGTCACAGATACATTGGACTACCACAATTCAACTCCATCAGGATGTGTTGACCTTTTGAAAGGTCACAAGGTCATTTTCATCTTTTCCTAGTAACTTTTTTGAACAAAAGTTAGAGAGTAAATAATGGTTCTTACAATGTATATTGAATTTGAAGGATCTTCAAGGGCTACCATTGATATGCTGTATGTATGCATCTACATATATGTTATAATATCTCTTTTTTTTGTTTTCTTAATTTAGATAGGAAAAAGTTGACAAATGAAAAACACTTAATAGACCACGGTATAAATATATACTTACATTTGATGATTAGTTGGTTGTATGAATCTGCTCCTAATAGCTTTCGAGTTCTTCTATTAGAAGAATAAACTTTCAGTGGAATCTGACTCTTAAGTCTACCATCCTAAAATAAATAACAAACTCCACTTACTACAACTTGACACAAAACCAACAAAATGACTACACAAAATTTGTTTAAAATACCTTTTGACATAATAAGTCATAAATTAGAATTAGAAAGAGGGATAATAAATATTAAAGGTTGCTATTAGTTAAATCTCCCTGTTTATATTTTACAGATATATACATGTAGTTATACACAAGGCTGCAGAAAAATTTATGCATAAGTGGGGTTGGAAAAATTTGGAGTGATAATTACAAACTATTTACTTTAATGATAGAGGTAACACGTTTTTTTACCAGGCTCATCAGACATATCATATTTTATGGAAAGAGAACAAAAAGTTTGAAAGAGGACATTTTCCAGAAAAAAAGAATGTCAATTTTAAGTGAAAAGAAAGTGTCCATGCATATAGAAAGTGGATACCCCACTCAATCGCACTATCTATGTTCAGTGAACCGTGAAAATGGGGTAAAAGTTAATAATTTGGAACTAAAACTAGAAAAATAATACCTTAGGGAACTTGTTTACTAACATGACTAAGTTTCAAGTCGATTGAAATTCAACTTGATCAAAAATTACCATGACAAAAAATTTAAAACTGAAGCGGGGCAGAGGTGGAATTGTAACGGTTTATTTCTTCCTCTGTGATGTTTTATCCTGAGGATAATTTGTCACGGTAATTTTTTTCCAGGCATGGTATTTCACAGGTAGAATTTTTCCATAGGAGTGAAAATCTATGTGTTATGCGGGTAGAATGTTCCGGTATATATTTGCCGTATCATATTTCACAGAACCTTGTGAAATATAGTCCCATTAACTAGTAACTAAGTTACCCGCAATCAATATATACCTGACTTTAATTATAAAAGGTTTCACAAAGGTAGAACAAATTTGCATAATTTATCAAAGGGAGGTAATTATGAGCAATTTATATTTTAAAGATATTAATATAATATATTCCTGAATCTATTTCATAGTGAAATATTTCCTTGAATCTTATTTTTTATATATATTAATTTATATAACAAGATGACTTACAACATGAATTTTTAATAAGACAGATAACATTTCACAGGTAAATACTATCCAGCTGTTAAAGTTGCTTTTGTTCCAATATATTGTTATGCTATAATTTATCTGATTTCCATATAATCAACAACAACATCTTTGTTCCCAAATAATTTATATAGTTAAAAATATTATCATAATCAAATTCTTCCATTACTGTTAACAGTAGTAATGCAACTATATTTTTACCTTTACGTTTTAATTATATTTGTACTAAGATCTGAAAACAACTCACTTTTACATGTATTTCACTTACCTTATTTAATCATGATATTATTTCACAATTATTATTTTTAAAACTATTTCTGGTTTTCTTTCTTATGTTTAATGATAATTTTCTTTTTAAAAGAATGATATTTACTTGATTTTTTTCAGGATTTTTTTTCAATGATAATTTGTGAAATAATTCCCATTACAATACATTTAAAAAAAAGACAGGTTTAATTCAAATACACAATTTTTATTTCATAGTATTTGTAAAGTAGAAGTTTTTTCTAATAACTATTCAATAAGTTAACTTCCCAGATAGAATTTCACGGCAAAGGAAAAAATATCTCAGGGAAATGTTTTCCTCCGGATAAAAAAATAACAACAACTACTGTGACATTTTTTCCTCTGGATCAAATTTCACCCGGATATAATTTTGCTTTACAGAATTAGATAGGGGACCAGGGGACACCCTTTTCTGCAGTACAACTCTAAATAATTATCAGTACTACATGGCCCAAGACCATTTTATACTCATGTGGTATACTTTTTGTAACTTTTCTTTACATTTAAAGTACATTTAATATATATGAAAGAATAATTTAGGCTTTAAAAACTTCAAAAACTTCAAATTGGCTGAGAAAAATGCATATTTATATAAGGCTTCCCTGAATTGGAAAATCTCTATTTTCAAATATATGCTCATATAAATTTGACTTTGGTATAATTACAGTACATCCATTCTGATAAATAAAATGAGTGTGCAGATGCTATTAATACTCAATATATAATATTCAAGAGCATTTAAACAGGAAATTTTTAGGCCAAAATCTTGACAATTGAAGATATTTAAATTATAGGTCAAAAATAAACACCCAAATGTCAATACTAAAATGACCCCAGTTTCTCTTATATGACAAATGGCCATGAAACTTGTCAAACTATCTCATTATTGCCTAAGCTTAGGTCATGCAAAGCTTTATAAAGATCTATAAAGATTGGTCAAGTCTTTCTGTCCTATTAGGGCCAAGGACACAGTTATCGTCCTTTGGTTACGAATATATATTATTCCCTAGTGTAAACAGTGTATAACTTGCATGTTTTATTTAATACACTTTCCCAATTTATTTCTTGATTTTAAATGAATCTTTATGTGAAGTAGTGAATTGGTCCAGTTCTAAAAGGTCAAAATTTATCATGTCTGAAGCGGTCAAACTGAATTTTACACCCCCTTAACACGTAATTGTCAATATTTTGAGTTAGAGCTGGTAGAAGTTTCTATAATTTTGATATTATTTGTCTCACTGGCAGTACACTACACTGTAAAAATCTTTTCGAGAAAGAGCAGGTGCGTTTAAAAAAAGTATTATCGGAATGCCGCGTTGAAAAATAAATATATTTTCCCGCGCTATGCACGAAAAAAAGTCAATTATACCCCCTTTATTTAATTTAGGCTAAATGGCTGGTCCCTTAGGGTCGTATTCCCCTGAATTAGCGCCGGTTTGCCTGTACTTACCTGCCCGAACAAATTAGACATGATCTGATGATCGATCAACAGAAATAATTCTAGGGGATGACGTCAATAGAGAGAAGAACGTGTAGAAATCACCGAAATGGATCGAAAAGTAAATACGATTTGATTGGGTCAAAGCCGTCACGTGGTAACCTAGCTCCTATGGATCAGGGGTTATAGTAGATTTCATGGGGGGTGCGAGGGTCCATGACGGATCATGGCGTCACGTCTACTGTTAATGATGATCGGTCCATTTTCAACAAAACGCAACAGAAAAGGTCCTGCGTGCGATAAATTATTCGATATACCAGGGACCTTCTATTCTAAGTTAGTATAGAAACTGGGAAGGCCCTGGTTATAAATACGGTTAACTATCGAGGCGACCCTAGAAAGGGGGCCCATAGAAGGTGAATAAAATCCATAACCCTAAAAGATTTTATATATATATATCAGCGACGTCATGACACGAACTTATCAAATCTTCCGTTTGCTACTGAAACGGAAAACACTTTAAAAAGACGCAAAAACTAACCGATGATATTTTTGCATATTGATATAGTCAAGGATTTAGTTAACAAATCCTTGATATAGTGAAATGATAACTGTTCGATACACTATGAATGGTTTTTTTTATCTCGTTCGCTGCGCTCACTTGACAAAAGTTTCATTCTAGCTACGACTTTCACCTAATATTTTACAATATCAACATGTAGTGACAATCTGCTATAATCGGTTCATGTATTTTCTTCAACGGTTCGCGATTTAAATTAAATATTTTTACCGGAACGTCGTAACCTGGTGTGGTGATGGGTTAATCAAGCTTTATCTATAGTCGGCGCTATATGATACAATAAATAACAAGTGGAAGAAAGGCATCCTAATTGCCTCTAATGTTCTCTGTGATTTAATGCCCCCACTTGTTGGTCAAATATCTTAACTACGATTTGCGAAACAGTGATAATTATGTAGTACCCGGTTAAAGACTTGACATAACTAGAAAATCCTTTTTTTACATCTACTACTATTGAATGCGGGAATAGCCTTAAAATTAACCCCGAAATACGTACGTCTAAAAATATAGATATTTTTAAACAAAAGATGAAGTCCAAATTGATACAGCCACCTTCCTATTTCAGTTGTGGAGATAGAAAACTTAATATTATTCATACACGTTTTAGAAATATGTGCAGTTCTTTGTATTCAGATTTACATCGTGTTAATATTAAAGGGGCCAGTCCCGCATGCATTACAGCTGTGGCCACCCTGTTGAGGATAGTATACACTATATTTTAGAGTGCGCTTTTCACAACGAAGCAAGAGAAATACTGTTTTCAAAATTGGAGAAATACGCTATATCCATCTCAAGCTTTATATTGGCTGGTGACGGTGAACTTTCTTTTCAGCAAAACAAAGAAATGTTTGAGTCTGTACAATCTTATATCAGAATAACACAATTAAAGATTTAAAACAATCAAATAACATTCTAAATTACTACTTTCCAACTCTTCACTCCAGTCCAGTTTTTTTTAGTATTATTCCTTATTATATCGTATTTTTTTTTATTTTATTTTCGTTTGGAGTATGTATTACAAGCATTCCTACTATGTGTTTTTGTCATTATCTAATGTACAATGTGTTTGTATTTATATTAAGAGAGGACGTCACTAATGTTGTTATAACTTGTGTCCCGAATCCCTTTTGCTACTTTTGCAAATAGAATATGGTTAAACTAACTAGTTGCCTAAAATGAAAGGTAATATTGTTACTTTTTGGGTAAGACATGTAAAACTTTTGAGTATTTTGCCCAACTCTTTGAAATAGTAATTTGAAACGTTGATGTAATCTTTATCAAAAGAGAGACTGAGAACCTGTCAGTAACTTGTTTAAATGTACTAGGTGGTCAATCTGTTCATGTAAATGTGACAATTCCGGTCTTTATAATTTAAATAAATGTATTTTCTAAAGTACTCCTCACTAATGGAAGGATCTATGCTTAGACATAATGACTTGAGAGACAATAGGTTTTTTTTCTAGGATGTCTTTGATATCTTGCAATTGAAAAAAACTCAAATCTCAAGTACTTGTTGTGTGAGTGTATGTGTGACAATCTGAACTAGTGTTATTGGTTTGATAGCATTAGGGAGCTACCATTACCTTTTTTTAAGGTTGGACTAGAATGTAATTTGAAAAAAAAAATTGGGCAGGACAGAAGTTTTGAGTTAAAACAGGCAGGATGAGACACTATGCACAAACAAAAAAGGCAGGATGACGATTTATGTAAAAAAAAAAGAGGTTAGAATAAACTATTAAAAAACCGCATGACCAAAAAAATTGAAAATAAAAAGGCAGGACAGATCGAGATTACAACAAAACATAAAATGAAGGACACAATTTTTCATCCTAGCCCTCCATTTATAATTTTCATATGACAGCCCTCTTAACAGATACTTTAATTTAAAAACATAATTATTTATTTATTCATTTATTTATTAATTTAAGAATTGAATGCTTCTTTTTGTAAATTTATTTGGGTGTAAAAGCGTTGACCGAAGTACATTTTGTATGATGTACGCTAAAAATGTACGCACGGTCAACGCTTTTACAACCCTATAAAGTTACAAAAAGAAGCATTCAATACTTATAATTACATTTTTTTTTAGCTAGGATCATGAAAACACGATTTTTATCCAGTTTTATTTAATTCACCTGTGTACTTTATTGTGGGACCTCGTATTATCATGAATGATAAATTTTATTGTCTAATGCAATTGCTTACGGAATAACATGTGATGTGCAGTTAGCCAATCAGAGTAACGTATTATAATGAAACATACATCTATTGCAATTATAGTGGATTGGGAAGCAAGTTTTGCAACTTATATTAATCTCTTTCCACTTTGCGGGTGCGAGTGCTGTCTTGTAGCGGCATTAGCCTACTCTTTTTCGAAATCTACAAGGGTGTCTTTATCGTGCAAGAGATATGGCTCTCTCTTAACACGGGTCAGCCATTTATCGTCCCCGTCCGACGGACTATCATCGTTTCCTCAAGACCATACTCGCAAATGGTGTCAAGGGAGAGCCGGAAATTAAGTCCCTGAAATTTTCATCCCAGACGGGAATCGAACCAGGAACCTTTGTGTTAGTAGTCCGATGCACTACTGAACCACTTCACCACGGCTCTTTTAACAGATAAATACAAGTAGTCGAGTTCATGACAACATGATTTCACGCAAAAGTCGAAATCATGTATTTTTGGCATTCGAATCAGTCTAATTAACCAGTTGTGTAAAATATTAAAAGGATCACATTTTAATTCTGTTGATTTTTGCTCCCGTCAATCAAATTGTCTGCAATATTTTTTTAAGTACAGTCTCACTCTTAAATCTTCATTATAAACAGCTGCATTGTTAATAAAAGGGTGCGCATATATATTGTTTTTATATTGGCTACATATTATGTCCTTGGACAAGCTGTACTTGGCCACGGATACATTGTAGCTGTCTTGGGAATTTGGCGTTGTCTCGACCCAATACAGTCATCATCGACTCTGAAGTGCCTGTGTTTAAAACTTACGTCTGCCATCTTTCACAGTCTGAAGTGTGGGAATATATATTAAAATCAAAATCTTGCGATAACTAAGGCGTCTAGAGCAAATCATTGCGATAACTAAGACGTCTTGTTGTTAGATATAGCGAAATATTGCGATAAATAAGGCGTATTGTTATTTATAGCAAATAATAACGATAAATAAGGCTTCTTCGTTTTAATTATAGCAATACATTGCTCTAAATATGGTGCCTTGTTGTTAGATATAGCGAAACTATTGCGATAAATAAGTCGTCTTATTACATAAAGCAAATTCTTGCGATAATTAAGTCTTCTTACTGTTAAATATAAAAAATCATTGCGCTAAATAAAGTGCCTTGTTGTTAAATATAGCGAAATATTGCGATAAATAAGGCGTCGTATTGCAATATACAAAATATTATCGCGATGATTATCATATATGGTTTAGTTATAAACAATAATACAAGGCAGCTCCAGGCTTCCGTAGATATCTTATTAACTTATAGAGATATCTTATAAACTAATAGAGATATCTTATAAACTAATAGAGATATCTTATTTACTTTCAAATTAAATAAGATATCTTATAAAAATTAAAGATATCTTAATACTTAATAAGATATCTTGTAAAATAAATAAGATATCTTCAAATTTGAATAAATATAAAAACGGCGTGCCAAAAACAGTGGCTTGAGATTTCAACTGATATTAGTATAATTAATTAATTTTTGGAATGTTATATCCTGGTTGATGATGTTTTTAGGGACCAAGATGTTTTCTTCATTCTTGTTCACATTATGATTATTTTAACCTTCAAGGCACATTTAAAGATAAAAAAAAATTCAGCTCTCATTTAAAATATTTTGCAACTAAATAGTAATCTGTCAGATTTGGTGTAAACAAAAAGCATAGTCTATTTCTATAAAGTCAAGCAGATAGTTTTTTTTTTATATCTGAAAAAAAAAACTACCATGTAAAGAAATATGCAATTAAAAGGCCGAAATAACCCCAAAAATTCAACATTAACAGATTTTTAACAATTAAATCAAGATGCACAAAGTTTTAAGTATTGGTCAGAATATAGGGTTCTTTTGTACTTTAACAATATCACAATAACAATAAAGTGACCTTAATTTTGGACAAGGTAAATGGCATGAAGCCAAATTATCAACTTCTATTGTATGAATGGGATAAACTGACCTTTCAATTCTCAAGGCTAAATAAGTATTTTATAGGCTAAATACAAACTTACTTGTCAAGGTAGAATTGTAATCTGAGTGATACCGGTGTTACTCAAGTCACCATAAAACAAAAATTGATAGCAAGCCTACAGGAATCACCAAAAGCATTAAACTATCGTTTATTTAAAGATACTTTTGAGTTTGAGAAATATTTCAATATTTTGGATGACAGGCAGATATCCTTATTTCTTAAATTTCGAACTTTAAACATGAAATTTCCAATAGAAACTGGAAGATGGCAAAACATAGAAAGAGAAAACAGAAAATGTGTATTGTATAATTCTTCAGATGCCATTGGTGATGAATACCATTACATTTTTAATTGTTCAGCTTTTGATAACTGTAGAAAACAATGTATTGAATTTTACTATAGAAATAGACCAAACACATTGAAGTTTTATGACTTTATGAATTCAAAAGATTGTACAGAACTGAATGAACTATGTAAAATTATTAAGGAGACCAATAACAAATTGAACTTTTCTGGGTGAATGCCTCTATCTACTTTATTACATTTTCGTACATTATTTGTTTATGTAATAGTATTGAAATATGTATAATTATCCCTAGCCCTATACCTTTGTAATTTGGTTTGTGAGAATAAAGATATAGGCACCTTTGAATTGTTTTACATTTGTCTTTTAAGGGCCTTTTATATCTTATTATGTAGTATTTGATTTGCTGATTGTTGAAGACCTGCAGTGACAAGTTGTTAACTCAAGTTCTATTTCAGTTGGTCTCTTGTAGATAGTTGTCTCAAGTTCTCTCATTGGCAATCTTTGGTCTCTTGTAGATAGTTGTCTCATTGGCAATCCTACCGCATTTTTAAATTTTGGTGTATTTATTTTTCATGAGCATGTTTTATCATATGAACACATATATTTCTTTTAATAATTATATTTTGTTTTTATGAATACATATTTGATTTATCACATAATTATTCCTTTTTTTATGAACATATTTTTATTTCTTATGCATATATATTTTATTCTATGATCATATTTAGATTTGTAAATATATAATTGTTTTTGTGAACAGGTTATTAATTTTTATGAACAATTATTTACTTTTATGAACACCAAGTGAGCTTTTCTCATCACTTGGCGTTCGTCGTCAGTCGTCCGTCGTTAGCTGTTACAAAAGTCTTCTCCTCTGAAACTACTGGGTCAAATTGAACCAAACTTGGCCACAATCATCATTGGGGTATCTAGTTTAAAAAATGTGTGGCGTGACCCGGCCAACCAACCAAGATGGCCGCCATGGCTAAAAATAGAACATAGGGATAAAATGTAGATTTTGGCTTATAACTCTGAAATCAAAGCATTTAAAGCAAATCTGACATGGGGGTAAAATTGTTTATCAGGTCAAGATCTATCTGCCCCGAAATTTTCAGACGAATCGGACAACCGGTTGTTGGGTTGCTGCCCCTGAATTGGCAATTTTAAGGAAATTATACCGTTTTTTTGGCTATTATCTTGAATATTATTATAGATAGAGATAAACTTTAAACAGCAATAATGTTCAGCAAAGTAAGATGTACAAACAAGTTAATATGACTAAATGGTCAGTTGACCCCTTAAGGAGTTATTGCCCTTTATAGTCCATTTTTAATAATTTTGTAAATTTTGTAAATTTTTGTAAATTTTGTAAATTTTTGTAAATTTTGTAAATTTTTGTAAATTTTAACAAAATATTTTCCTCTGTAACTAATGGACCAAGTTCATTATAAATTGAGATAATTGTAAGAAGCAAGAATGTTCAGTAAAGTAAGATCTACAAACACATCACCATCACCAAAACACAATTTTGTCATGAATCCATCTGTGTCCTTTGTTTAATATGCACATTATGACATATACCAAGGTGAGCGACACATGCTCTTAAGAGCCTTTAGTTAAGCTCACCGGGCCCAAACTTGGCCACACTTATTATTGGGGTATCTAGTTTAAAAATGTGTCCGGTGACCCGGCCAACCAACCAAGATGGCCACCATGGCTAAAAATATAACATAGGGGTAAAATGCCGTTTTTGGCTTATAACTCAAAAACTAAAGCATTTAGAGCAAATCTGACATGAAGTAAAATTGTTTATCAGGTCAAGATCTATCCGCCCTGAAATTTTCAGATGGATCGGACAACGGGTTGTTGGGTTGCTGCCCCTGAATTGGTAATTTTAAGGAAATTTTGCCGTTTTTTTGTTATTATCTTGAATATTTTTATAGATAGAGATAAACTGTAAACACCATCACCAAAACACAATTTTGTCATGAATCCATTTGCTTCCTTTGTTTAATATTCACATAGACCAAGGTGAGCGACACAGGCTCTTTAGAGCCTCTAGTTGTGAATATTGCATCGTTAGACACGTTGTACACAATCACCTCTTTGAAAATTTGACAGCAGCAACGTGACTTTTTCCCATTCAATTGAAGCTTCTGTAAGGTTAAGTAAGAGCAGTTAATTATCTTACATAAACCATTAAATCGGGCAGAAATATGGGGAAACTATGGAAATACCCAGAGGACATTAATTCAAATGTTTTATTTCAGAACAATTTTAGTTCTAATGAGTCAAGCGATTTCAAACTTATTTTTACAATTTGTTATATGATGATCAAATGTTTACACCATTGTACCAGATTAGTGTAGGAATGAACTCTCGCAATCATGTTGAACCATGCTACATCCTATATGTTCCAATTTAAGAGTCAGTCATGTACATTGTAGTGGTAGTCGTTATTAAAAAAATACTAAATCAATTTTTCAAATATTTTTTTGGTTGAAATTAGGCCATTATTATTTTTTCGTTTGAATTGCTTCACATTTTTTTCATGTCCCGTCTTTTATTATAACTGATTATACAGTTTGAGGTTTTCTCGTTGTTGAAGGCCGAACGCTGAAAATTAAACATTAAAATGTAACACACACAGAAATGAACTAAGCATTAGAAAGAATCCGATGAGAATAACAAATACAACATAAAAACTAAATACATGAATTTGGGATAGAAAAGTACCGTGACACGTCTTATAGCAATGCGAATTCACACTCAAATAAAAGAGGAATCAAACGACACAACAGAAACACAACGTTAAAATGTAATACACACAGAAACTACAATATAACAATGGCCATTTTCCTGACTTGGTACAGAACATTTTTAAAGAAAAACAATTGTGGATTGAACCTGATTTTGTGGCATGCCAAACCTCCCGCTTTAATGGCAATGTTAAATATAACATTAAAATGACAACATAACATTACAGGACTACAATACAAATAAATAGGAGAACATATAGGACAGAGAAACACACGAATAATAGCTAACAAACGGCACCAGGTTTAAAATTTAATACGCCAGAAGTGCGTTTTGTCCACACAAGACTAACCAGTGACGCTCAGATGAAAAAAGTTCGAAAACCAAAACAAGTACAAAGTTTAACAGCACTGAGGATCAAAAGTTCAAAAAAGCTGTGTCTAATGCGGCTAGGGTTTTCTGCTTGGGATAGGAACATCCTTATTATTTAGAATAATTTAAACTTTTGAAAACAGTAAACTTTATAAAATGACTATTTAATAGATTTACATGATACAACCGAATTATTAACTAACTACAGAATAAAAACGGATACATTACATAAACCAACATAATCCAGCACAAAAAAAATACACACCCGAGTTAGCAAAAACACACAAAATGAGGTCACATTTGAAATGCTAAAACAGCACACAAAGTCACGTCACATTTGAATGTGACTAAAACTATTCTCAAAAATAAGATACTAGAATTAGGATTGATTAAAGATTATATTTGTAATACTGATATTACATTTAATAACAACGAAAATTGCAATACTTATTAATATCAAACTGAGGTAGCAATTAGATAATTAACTATATTATATAGCTATGTCGGTGTTTATTCTGAATCAAACTGCATGCAAACGAAATACATCGTATAAATTACGTTGAACCAAACCAAAATCTAATAAATGAAGGAGGTGGTTAATTTTCTTTACCATAACACATGAATATAACAGAAAAGACGTCAAGACATTTGACAAAGTCCGATGAGAATTACAAATATAACATCAAAACTAAATACCTGAATTTGGGATAGAAAAGTACCGTAACACGTCTTATAGCAATGCGAATTCACACTCAGCAAAACAGTCACAATCAGGAATAGGTCACGTTCGGTAAATAAAAGATTAGACAACGTAATGACAAACCACAATCTAACACGTGGTAAAAATGTCCTGAGCTAGTTTGGACAAAGACACTTCGTATGGATCAACCAATTCGTGATGGTGTCCGTAAAATTTACGGAGTGTCAATTTCAATCTGTCCTCCTCATAATTTGTTGGAACAGTTTCTGCGTAAGGAGCACACTCCTGTATATGAAGTCCGTATAGTGTGAACAAGCATGAGAATAGCGTATCAATTGAGATATGTAAACACCATACGAAGGGGCAGAGGGTATGTTACTGCTGAAATCGCAAACATAAAGGAAATAATCTTCAAAATATTGATGGTTTTCTGTACCTAAAGAAGAAGAAGAAGAAGTATACATCTTTATTGCATTAGCAAAATACAAGGTGCATTCATATAGGACAAATACGACAGAATACATATGAATTAAAAACAACGTTTTTCAGATATAGAAATAAATCTATGCGTATTTCAACTTTATCTCCCAGTTGTGAGCCATAATTTAAGGACTTTAACAATGACATTTCGGGAGAACCGTTTTTATTAGAAAATAAGGATTCGCCTTTGCTTCATTTTGAACATTTTTAAAAAGCATTAGTCTTGTCACGATAAATTACACTGTGTCCTTCAGAAGATTGCTGCTTGTTCTTTGTATAAGTGTCTTGAAAATAAATATCACGGAAAAAACTAAACATAATTTATACATTCCTCGAAACAAATTTTACTCTACGGAAAGTATAAACAAAATCGCACTGCAAAGCCGACAAAGAAACATGTACGAGACTGACAAAAGATAAAAATGAATACTCCGTCACGAGAAATCCTCCGACCCCAAGAATATCAAATGGTCGTCCCCTTATTGATCAGTGTATCGAAAAAGTCAGTTATCAAAGGGACATTAGCTGTCAATTTCTAATTCACCGAATGGACTCAAGTTCTCCTTTTTGATTTATGACACACTTAAACATATATCCAAATTAAGAAAAATCTAAAATAAACAATTAAAGATACATGAACTCGATATATGTATCAGCATTTCGTGTGTATTTGAGTCTAGATGCCATCTTATTAACCATAGAGGTGACCACCGTAGACTGCTGACGGTTATACAATCCGGTATTGACATAACTATAAATATAAATAGATAGAGAACACATGCAATTTGATTTGTCTAGGTCTGTTCATATCATAGGTTAAAAAATATGCTAATCATCGTTTTAACTGTAAAAGAATGAGTTTTTGCGGATCGAATCAATCAACCAAATGGTTTACCCTCGTTTCACTTTTAATGTTGAGATTATTTTCCCTTTTAGCTGAATATGCCTAAAGTTTACGTGAACTCATATCTACTGCGAAGAGGTTAAATTAAAGGTCTGATGAATACGGACTCAAATGAGGTCGAACTATTCAGTTCCAAGTGAATAATTTATCAGCGATATTTCTTAATTACCTTATTATGACAAAATTGAACAAAATTGGCTGCTAAGAAAAAAATTATTATTTTGCTATTTCACTTTCAATTATAGAATAGAATAGAATAGAATAGAATATTTTATTTACCAAATTAGGGCCCCAGGAGGGCATATGATACAGACAATATTATTATAAACAATAACATATGCAATACACACACAGTAAAGATATGTAACAAGTGTTATAAAAATAATAAAATAAAATAATATAACACAGAAAATACACTCAACGAAATAGTAGCAATGTATTATTATTCAATGAATACTATGTTGAAAATGACTCAAGTGCACCCGGTAAGTGTATCTACACTTTGAGAAGACAAACATGAGGCATTAGTAGTTTGTGCGGAGAAATGTCAATATATAAAAATACAAAATAATACAAAAAGAACCCAATAAAAAACAAAGCAATTAAGCACTCCCACATTTGACTATGAGGTATACTGCAAATAACAAAGTTTATTTAATAAAGGATATTTAATATGACTTATCTGCAGAAAGCACCAAGAGTCGGTGCTTAAAGGGGAGTCCCTACTTGTACTTAATGCAGATGAGTCAAGCTCCTTAATTATTGAAAATATATTTTTAAAACATATTTCTAAGATTATAGATTCTGTGTCCAGCCAGCAAAGATCATCAAGGGACGGTGCCAAAGAATTTGAAATTCTTCTTATGATCTGTGCAGGCTTAACAGGGTATCCAAATTCATATTAAAGAGTTATAATGAATTAGTTATTGCAGATTAAGTTGTACTTTAATTCTTAAGTATCTTCTATATATTTGTAAAATGCAAATAGTACATTAGGATCCTCATTATTCATTATCCAAATTAATTTGTTATCAATATTTAAATTTTGAAAGTTTGGACATGATTTTAATATATTTTGCATCATTTCCTCTCTTTTTAATAAATGAGTGTCACATTTAAATAAAAAATGAACTTCATCCTCAACCTCACCTGAGGTGCACCTGAGACAAATTCGGTTTTGTCGAAGAGTACCCTGGTATCTACCAGATTCAATTTGCAATTTGTGAGCAGATATTCTTAATCTAGTAATACATTTCCTTTGCTCAAAATGTCGAATTATTGACAAATAATTTTCAAAACCATAGTTGCACTTGAATGTTACATAAGTTCGTAGTTTACCATCTTTATGTTTGTCTAGCTGTTTTTTCCACAATGCAGTATAGTATCCCTTAACTATCTGACCACAGTGTAGTTTAAATGTTGAGTATTTTTCAAGAATATGTTTATCTATGCCTGACATTTTTTCCCTTAAAATATTAATTGATCCATACCAAGAGTTTTTGTTTTGTTTCAAATAGCTTTTTAGAACAATTATATGCAGCTTTTAACAAGGGAAATGATGAGCCAATATTTTCTAAACGATGCCAATATCCTAAAACATGTTTGACTATATCATAGTGAAGTGGAAAACGGCCTAATTCAGACAAAACTGCAAAGTTTGTACTCTTCCTATTAACGCCTAAAATATATTTGCAGAATTTAATATGAAGTTTTTCACAAAGTATCCTTGAGTAAATTGTATCCACTGTTATGTTTTCTTTTTTTAAACGTGCAGTAAAGGGATTGAAATATCCCCAAATTTCACACCCATATAAAAGTATAGGCTTTATTGTATGGTCAAAAACATGAATTGCATTTTTAACAGTAGGATTATGCACTAAAAAATCATTACATAGTTTGAAGTATGCTTTTAAGGCTCTTTGGTATAAATCATTCTGAGCATATGAAAAAGAACATGATGCATTAAATTGGATACCCAAATATTTATAATTAGATACACACTCCAGCTCATCTTTGTTGAAAATAAATTTTTGAGAGATATGTCTGCCTGCCTTGTTGAATATCAACACCTTAGTTTTTTTAGTATTTATATCTAAGCACCAGTCATTGCAAAAATTATGAAGTTCATTTAATTTCTCTTGTAGTCCTTCAGTTATGATCTATGATTGAACAGAAGAAAACAGATTCAAATTGTATATCTAGCTAATGTTCGGAACTCCTTGAAAAGAAAATATCGACGAATGTTTTGCCAATTATTCGTTATGTTAACGGTGTCAATTATCTAATTTATTCAAATATCATGGTTTTATTGATTATTCGAAAAACAACATTATTTTGATATGCCAATGAATAGATCGTAGTATAAATGGATCAATTTACAAAGAAGACATATAGAAATTAAAGTTGTTCCGAAAATATCCTGTCTTACGTCTGGAGGTCTATTTAACAAGTTGAAGTAGATTGGTTTATGAAGGAATATCATATGTATGTGCACAAAATACCCGTCTGTAGCTGATGCCAAAAGGGAAGTAAGTCTTGCTCAAATTGTGTCTTCGTTATATAATTATCAGACTTTAAAGGTGAACTTCTGTAACAAAAAAAGAAATATACGTTGACTGATAAATATTTAGTCTACCTCTTCCGTCACACATAGCGTATCGTACTTTTGTCATAAATATTGAACCTGCCGATACAATCATGATCCGTGTGTTTGTTTATGGGACATTAAAAAGAGGACAACCAAATCATCATTTGATTGAAAGTGTTGTAAACGGAAAAGCTTTGTTTATTGGCGAAGGAAAAACCGTTGTTAAATATCCTCTTATCATTGCAAGCAGATGTAATATTCCATTTTTATTACCAGTTGAAGAACAGGGGAGGTAAGTCTGTATTGAAATAACACTTGTGTGCAAGATATATATATGTTCCGGATCATATGAGTATTTGGACCATACGCGTATGGTCATGACCGTATAGGTATATACTCATATGGTCCGACCGTACGCGTATGGTCGGGGTAATTAACAAGTTAACAGTTAATATAATCAACTCTTCATAAGGTATGACCGTTCTAGTTGTCACGTCATTAAAAAGACGAAATCAAAGGTCATTTTATTATTTATTAATGATTAAAAGATCAAATAAATAAAAATAAGCAGTTTCACGCATTTGATTTTACTCACTAGTCACAACTATAGTAAACACATTTTATACCTATGGCCATTATCGATTTGTTATTACGCTAAAATGGCAACATGTCGACTTGGGAAGATATTTTCCAAAATTTCGTAAAGAAAAGTTATGGAATTCCCAAGACCTCGGTATCACTGCACTAAGCTGCTAAGAATGTTAACTAATACTCGAAAGCAAAAACTGTAAAAGCGAAGGATCGTGCAGAGTCAAGACGTGTAAATGCAGAAAAGCTATGGTACCGTTACTACCATGTGGAAATAAATTTCACACTACGCATACATACAAGAATACCGTGCAATTAGCGATAAAAACTAACTATGACATCAATATTTAATGTTTATGTAGTTTTTGAATTATAAGTTTATTGTATTATTAAAAACAGTTCTAATGCATACATGTACATTTGAAAAAAATATCTATATGATCCAAATATTCATATGGTCCGGCCTGTTAATAACCAAACGAGTATATGCTCATATAGTCCGACCATACGCGTATGGTCGGACCATATGAGAATACGCATATGGTCATGATCATACGCGTATGGTCCAAATATTCATATGGTCCGGAACATATATACGAACCTACAGTATCTCGGGGTCGTTTGTCTTTTTAGGTCTTTATGAGTGCATTCCTTTCTAACAAAAATTTTGTAAACGTTGTGTGGCGTTTGTTGTTGTTTTCTAAACGCTACAAAAGTAGAAACAAATACATCGTTTTATCAGTGTTTACTGATCCTGTTTGACTGAACTTTCAAAAATGCATGCACATGTTGTTGGTATTTTACAGACTGTTTACAAACGTAGAAACAAATACATCGTTTAACCAAGGTGAAGTTAGAAACAAATGTAGCGTTTGTTATAACAAAGATGAACGACAAACTGTAGACGCATTTTTAGCGAGTGCATAGTTTGTCAAAGTTTATGTAAACTTTGCAAACGTATGTTAGAAACAAATGATCAAAACATGTGCGCGCTTAGCCGTTTGCATCGTTTGTGTTAGAAAGAAATGCACCCTATGTTTGTTTTTAATTTGTCATCGGAATTACTTAAATAACATGTATACATGCTGGGACTATTATACTAGTGGTGCATTTCTTTTGTGTTTAGAAAACAACAACAAACGCCACACAACGTTTTTTTGTTAGAAAGAAATGCACTCTTAGTTTAATAGTCCCAGATACAGATTGAAAAAAGTTTAAACAAAACGTATACTAGTAATATATATAAATTATGATGTAGGGAACACCTCGTTAAAGTGCGTTGGTATATTCCACGACAAAGTGCGAGTGATGCAAAAAAATCCGGATTGGGATCATTTGGTTCTCCCTTCTTACTATTCTCAAATATCACGCACTTTATTTTATCAAACCATCGCGTGTTAGCCTCCCCATCGCACTTTAGACTTCTCCATATATATATGATAATATAAACACCTAAAAAAAGATAATCATATATATATAATATTTGCTTACACGTATAGGGCAGGGGTCGTCAGAACCTCTGGAACCCCCTAGGTATGGTTGTTCTAAAACCCATTTCTGGTTATATGTAACATGTGTACATTCTAACACTATTTAACAGAAACTACCGCATTTTGTATTTTTATTCTTTGCAGAATATAACTGGAGAGGTATATGAAGTTGATGAAGACATGTTGAAATGTTTAGATATTTGTGAAGATTATCCAAATTTATACGATCGTCGTCCAATCAAAGTTGTGTTAAACAATACCGTAACTGTTGAATGTATATGTTATTTTCTTATAAGGTTTAAAAACAAACTCTAAGATCTTCCATTTATTGATAATTATTATTCGGAAGGACCACATGACAAACCGTATTTACCGGAACTAGACGAAGAATATGATGACTACAGCGAAGTACAAGAAATCGCATGACAGAAAACTAAGGAAAAAATATCTTTGACTTATAATTTATAGTTATATGAAACAGATAAATGCATAATAACTTTTTGACTAGCCATGTCTTCTTTGTTTTCTTATGGGTTTCACATTATTATAAGATCCTCCCTGTAATTTCATTTTTATCCCTGAGACGATTTACAGATCCGACAGATGTTTTGGTTCAAAAATAGACAGCTTATATCAACGACTTTGACCATTTGTCAAATGAAAGTACTACATCTACAGTGAGCTTTGAATGATCGGAAAATTCAGAAAAGAAAGGTATCGAAACACACGAAGAACTTGTGTATCATGACTAAAAGGAAGAAAGGTATCGAAACACACGAAGAGCTTGTGTATCATGACTAAAAGGAAGAAAGATATCGAAACACACGAAGAGCTTGTGTATTATGACTAAAAGGAAGAAAGGTATCGAAACACACGAAGAGCTTGTGTATCATGACTAAAAGGGACCTTACAAATAACCAAATCCGGTCAACCGAGAAATAACCAAATTTCCATCTGACCTCATACCTGTCAGACAATTTCCTTCTGACCTCGACCTCAGTTCATTGATCAGTGAACAAGGTTAAGTTTTCAATTCTATATATCAGCATTAGGTCGACTATATTTGATGTATGGAATGATTCACGGTAAGGTGTACATGTCCAACTGGCAGGTGTCATCCGACATTGACTTCATTTTCATGGTTCATTGGTTAAAGTTAAGTTTTTGCGTTCTTTTTTTTCTTCAATACTATATGCAATGGGTCAACTATATCTGGTGTATGGAAATATTTTACGATGTAAATGTCAGTGTGACATTTTTTTATTGACCTTGACCTTATTTTCACAATTCATTGTTCATTGTTAAGTTTTTTTGTTTTGGTATGTTTTTCTTAAACTAAAAGCAATAGGTCAACTATATTTGGTGTATGGAATAGTTGTATGGTGTACATGTCCAACTGGCAGGTGTCATCTGACCGTGAACTCATATTCACGGATCATGGGTCAATGTGACAAATTTCATTGTGAAGTTGTTTATTAGATACTATAAACAATAAGGTCAACTATATTTAATGCATAGATTGATTGTAAGGTGTCTGGCATGGTTCATCTGACCTTGATTTCGTTTTCATAATTCATTGATCAATGTTAATCTTCTTGCTTTAGTGTGGTTTTTTTTTGAAATTATAAGCCATAGGTCTACTATGTTTTAGTATAGAACTATTGTAGGGTGTACATGTATTTTCCTGTTTTTGGTTTATGTCATCTTCGCTAGCCAAGGGTTACGATCCACTGAGGATGGAAGTGGATCGTAACACTTGGCTAGCGAAGATGGGTTTATGTGACCTTGGCCTCATTTGCTTGGATCATGTTAAGTTTATGTGATACTTGTAGTAAAGCTTAATATTTAGGGCATTCAACATAAAATCAATTATCAGTAAAGCAGGCGAGACATATCAGGTTGTGTACTCTTGTAAATTAAGCGTTAGAGAACACATGCACCATTGAAAAATTATAGTTGAAGACTAAAACTCTTACCAGATAAGACCAGCATAATCTACTGTATAACTGATTTAGGAAACGTCTTGCTCTTTGGTCGGGTTGTTGTCTCCTTGTCATGGCCTATTTCCATTCTCAATTTTAATTGTAATAATACTATAAGAAACATGTAATCACTTGGAAGACTTCAAGTATGACCCACGATCACAAATTGAACTGTATGATCTGTCAATTTTCTTTCTTTTTCTGATTATATTGGAATATAAACTGAACCAGGTTAGATTAGATTGATATATGTTTCTTTGGGTGTAATATTTATATATCGCATTAAAACGACTGTTTTACTTTGCAGATAATTCACGGAGAAATGTTTGACGTAGATGAACCTATGTTGAAACGTCTAGATGCACTTGAAGGTCATCCTGCTTGGTATAAACGAGTAGAAATTCCGATCGCTTACAGCAACGGTGTTCCAAATGTTGGTGTTATATGCTGGAGCATTTCAAACCTGGTCTTTTACACTTACCATACATTTCAAAGTTTGATTTCCATAGTCTGCCTAAAGACCAACAGTACATGGCACCATCAGCGAGATCTAAACATGATACAGAAAACTTTTGGATTGACGTAAAACGAGAAGAGTTTTATATTTCACCATTGCAGTTCGAAGAACTATATCCCTACGCCAAGGACAAATACTAGACTATACTTTTGTACTTTGGTAAACGCTAATAACTGTCCTTTCCTATAGCTAGATTTAGATATTCCAGTTTTACAAGGGAAACTCTACACTAAAATATACGGCAAAAGGGACGATTTTTCGTTCCCTTTTGTTAATTTTCTTTTTTTGGATGGTGATGTTCCTTTGCAGCATCTTCCGTTGTTGATATTTCACAACTCGTTCGCTATGCCCGCGTCTGTTGTGACGTTTTAGGTTTTAACTAACGTCATCTATGTACTACATGATGGTAAAAATCAGGGGTTTCGTTATCACAAATTACTTAAAACTTTTACTAAAGTCTTCCATATCCATAGATATAAAGATTTGTGATTGAATTTTGGTTTTACCTGTAGAAAACTTAATTATTTTAAACGGAATACACTGCACATCCTCATTTATAAGGAGATGTGGTTTACCGTGCCCGTAAATTTAAAAACGATCCTGGTAAACTTATAGATCCTTTAAATAAACTTATTCTAAAAGGTTACCAATTCAACTATCTCATTAGATTTGATTTTTTGGTTTTTGGTGTTTTCACGCCACTTTTAAGCACCGCATTTAGGCTATTTCGTGGCGGCCAGTTTTTATTGGTGGAGGAAGCCGGAGTGCCCGGAGAAATCCACCGACCTTCGATAGGAAAACTGACAATCCTAGTCAATTAAGATTGGAGTCGAGTGCAACCTCAGTGTTGACTGGCTAGTGATTACACTAGTAACTACTTAGACCACTCGGTCACCGAGGACCCTATCTATCTCATTAGATCTTTGAATATTGTTTTTATTGGTATTAATATTGATTTTGTTATCAGTTAATTAAAGGCAAACTGAATGTAATTTTCAATATACATATGAACTTTCATGGATCTACAATCTTTCGATTCCTGTGTCTTGGCATTGAACACGTTTTTTTTTCTGACTGTTACAGTATGACGTCATTACTCTAAATCCAGTTGTAATGATGGATGATTTAGTCTTAGATTCATGTTTTTTTTTATTCGTTGTGATTGGCTTTAATTCGCTGTCAATAACTGCGAATACTCTTAGATAAAATTGAGAAAGGAAATGGGGAATGTGTCAAAGCGACAACAACCCGACCATAGAGAAGACAACAGCCGAAGGCCACCAATGGGTCTTCAATGTAACGAGAAACTCCCGCACCCGTAGGTGTCCTTCAACTGGCCCCTTAAAAAATATGTATACTAGTACAGTGATAATGGACGTCATACTAAACTCCGAATTACTAACAAAAGAAAATAAATAAAATGACAATAATACATAAATAACAACAGACTACTAGCAGTTAACTGACATGCTTAGGGAGCTACCATTTGATTTTTATGGGGGGGCTAGGATGAAAAATTGTGTCCTGCCTTTTTTTTAGCTGTAACATCTGTCCTGCCTTTTTATTTTTCACTCCGTTCGGTCCTGCCTTTTTTTTTTTAGTTTATCATGACTTATTTTTACCTAAATTGTCGTCCTGACTTTTTTTTTGTAAGTGTCTCATCCTGCCTTTTTTTTTTAACTCAAAACTCCTGTCCTGCCCTTTTTTTTCAAATTTCATTCCTAGCCCCCCCCCCCCCCCCCCCCCCCCCCCATAAAAATCAAATGGTAGCTCCCTTAGAGTCTTTTCGTTGTTGGGATACACAAGTAGCCGGCCACGTCCACTCTAAGTTTTACATTGTGTCATAGATCAAATGTATTCGATAATTCAGTGTATGTTCACTTGTGTAAATATGTCTTTTGATTGAGTTAAGCCATTTCAATTGATAATTTATATTGTGTCTAATTATGTTTTGATGTTGAACTAATGTTTCAGATAAGCCCGGATGATGGTTGGTACCCATTAAAACGTTTAAACCTGATGCATTTGTTTGCACCTGCCAAAAGTCAGGAATCTGATGTTCAGTAGTTGTCGTTTGTTGATATGGTTCATAAGTGTTTCTCGTTTCTCGTTTTTTATATAGATATTAATATAAACCGTTGGTTTTCCCGTTTGAATGGTTTTACACTAGTCATGTAACTGTTTGCATGGGGCCAAAAGTGTATGCTAACCAATAAACGAAAAACAAGTATGGCAGAGATCATATTAAAATGTTTTTGTGTGCTCACACCCTCCTTTACAAGAGACAGTGGTGTAACATTACACCATCATAACAACTGTAAAAAAAAAAATCTGTTGGAAAGCTCTTCTAGTAAATTTAAGTTGTTCTAAATTTTTTTGTGAGTCACTTTGACAAAAATTTTACAAAGGTGTCTTTCGAAGGGACGTCTGGGTATTGAAGATACCTTTAAAATTTCTAGAAAGGTGTTCCATTATAATCAGGTTAAAATATTTTAAAAAAACAATTTTATTGTGGATTTCATTCTGACAAACACTTCCGGGAGATTACGAAGAGAAAGAGCAATGAGAACAACACTTATAAGACTAATGAATATACTAAAATGTGTTTTTATTGTTTCCTTATCCATAAATCCCCACAAAGATCGTGGATTTCATACACTTAATGAGATTACGGAAGCAGGGAAATCACTTAATTATACAAAACATGTTATTTTTTAAACTTTTTCGTATTTTTTAAAAATTGTACATTTTTCAATCTATGTCTTGCATGTTGTAAGTTTCCTCCTGTGACACAAAACGTGCAGCCCTTCTTTGAACTTTTTCAATGCTATCTATGTCTTGTTGTAAGTATGGATCAAACAGAGCAAGCATACTCTAGTGATGGTCTTACTACTAGGGACTTATATGCTTGCTCTTTAATGGATGTTGAACTTATGTTCAGGTTCCTCCTTAGAAAGCCTAGTGTGCTATTAGCTTTCTTGCATATGTTGTTAATATGCACATCCAATTTAAGGTTGGAACTGATGGTGACCCCCAGATATTTTGCTGTTGTTACATGTTCTAATGAATGATTGTGTAATGTGTAGTTAAATGTGATTGGTTTTTTATTTTTGGTGACTGAAATTACATTACACTTATCTGGGTGGAATACCATTTTCCAAGTAGTTTCCCACGATGCCAGTTTGTCGAGATCTTTTTGTAATGTTGATGCATCGGAATTTGATTTTATTGCCAAGTAAACTATTGTGTCGTCTGCAAATAAACGTACTGTGGATGTTAGACCAGTTGGAATGTCATTAATATAGTACAAGAAGAGACTTGGTCCAAGAACTGACCCCTGTGGAACCCCTGACTCAACTGCAACATACTCAGATTTTCCCCCTCTAGAACTACTTACTGTTTACGATTGCTAAGAAAATTTTGTATCCAGTAATTTAATTCCCCCTGTATCCCGTAATGGTGAAGTTTATTAGTTAAAAAAGAATGTGAAACTTTATCGAATGCTATACACTCTAAAAATTGTGTTTAGAGCCTAAACACTTTCCTAAACACATTTGTGAAACCGATTTTTGACATGTTTTAAATCTAAACATGTTTAATATTTAATGTGCTAACAGCCTAAACGTGTCAAGCTATAACGTTCTTAGACTGTAAACATGTTTAGATGTAAAGTGTTTAGACTAGAAACATGTTTTGCTAAAAAGTGCTTAGACTGTAAACATGTTTAGTTGTAAAGTGTCAGAGGCGGATTTAGGGGGGGCCCAGGGGCCCGGGCCCCCCCTTTTTGGGAAAAAAATTGGTTGCTTATATAGGGAATCATTGAAACGTGACTGGAGCGGGCCCCCTCTTAGGTCAGTCAGTGGGCCCCCACTTATTAAATATTTCTGGATCCGCCACTGAGTGTTGTATCTGGAAACATGTTTAGCTCTGAAGTGTTTTGTCAGGAAACACGTTTAGCTGTGAAGTGTTTTGAATGTAAACATGTTTAGACCATAAAGGGTCGTGAAGAAACATGTTTATCGTTTTATAGCGATAAGCCGTTACTTCATTAGACCCCAAATAAACTAATATTCCGGAAGGCTAGACCGTAAAACGTATGATAGCTCTCAATACTACATGTTTTCATACCATCACAAATAAAGGAGCCAAACGCATCAAACTAAGAAACCTGAATTTCCAAATCAAATTGATTGTGACTAATACCTTTTCAATCTGAATGAGTATTTTCTTTAATTCAATTGTCGACATTCGACTATTGCATTTTTTCTTCATTTCAAATATTCATTAAACAGTCTAGAACTTTTGAAATGAAATTATTATTATACTAATTCTAGGATTAAAACAAAATTACAACATATGAAAACATTGGAATTTATGTAATTGTTTATTTCCAGTTAATCATTGAACACAATCAAATATAAACTCATAAAATCATAAATTCATATCACCGTACATATACATAATATTGACCAATCAAAACAATTTGAAAGTGTCCTGTTTTCATTTTTCAAGTCAATAAGAGCTTCTCCTTTCTTAGTACCCAACTGCTGGTCACTGGCCTGAAAGATAGAAAAACATTGATAAGGAACTAAGTAGAATAATCTAAAAATATAAGTATACGAACTACAACACCAAAAAGTAAATGCATGATTTAAAATCAAGATAACAACATTAGAACCGTGGTATAAAAGCATAAATGTACTGATGAGTCAATTGATATTTTTAATATAAAACTTCTTTTCATGCTAAATATCATTCATTTGATCAAATATATATTGTCATTTTTAAAATCAAATACACTTCGGATTCTTACCTAGCAATATAGTTGCTACTGTGCATTATCTCCTCTTTTAGCATGTGAACTTGTAGCATATTAATCTATTGCAATAAAAAATCATAATATCTAATAAAATTTGTAGATTTAGCTAACAAAGTCCTTATATTTGTATAAAGTAACATTCGTTTATAGTGGAAAATTGTTTTAACGTTGAATAAGCTACAATTAAAAATTGCTTGCTGGTCCCTCTCTGTGATTCCCATTATATTACGCTGGTTCATTTCCCAATCAATCTGTCACCAAAGGAAGATAATTAAATCGATTTTCGTTCATAGTCTTTTTAAAAAATGATGAACGGTTCTTTATATTGGTATGTAATCATTTAAACATTTCAAATTTATGAAATTATATTCGTACATCAATGTTTTTGATACACCAACAACAAAAACTGAAATATATTGAATTAATACATTTTGTAATTATTCAAAATTATATCAGAAACCTAAACTTAATTATAAAATAATGAATCTGTCCTCACAAACTCCTTTCCAAGAACATAATAAGTGCTAGCTTGCATGATAGAACATTAAACAACTCTTATCTTTACACAAGATAGTTTGAACACCAAAAGCTCTTTCAAGCACTTGTTTCGTGGGATGGTCCCCTTTTTCTTCTCCTGCATTGACTCTACGGTAGTGTACTTGTAAATAATACTTATAACTGTCAATAATCATTTAAAATTGGCAGTACACAGTATAAATCAGTATAATTATAACTCCTTACCTTTCTGAAACAGTTAAGTTACGGTCAGTTATGGTCAGAAATAAACAGCGTGGCCTAAACTTCCAGATGACTGGAAAACAGCCCATGTCTCTCCTGTATACAAAAAAGGCCAAAAATATAACCCCGAAAACTACCGTCCTATATCACTCACATATATTTGTTGCAAACTTTTAGAACACATCGTAGTTAAACACATCATGAAACATGCAGATAATCGTAACATTTTATATCCCCTACAGCATGGCTTTTGCAGAGGTCTCACTTAACATGGAAAACGGTAAACAAACAGATATTTTGGTCATGGATTTTTCTACACTGTGAAAATAGTGCTTAGAATTTAAACGTGTTGCAAGTGTTATGTGCTTAGGAAAGTGTTTAATTTCTAAGCATTAAAAACTAAATATGTTTTGGCTCTCAGCATTTCGCACTAAACATGTTTTGGCTCTCAGCACTTTGCAATAAACATGTTTAGCTACATCGTCAAGTATTCGAACCTAAACGTGTTTAAATTCTACGCACTTTCAATATTTAGACACTTTCCTAAACACGTTTAGAATTACAACACATTTAGGCCGAAGACGGCATGCATACCACGTGCTAATTTTTGAGCGGGAAGAATAAACAAAGAACCCGAACTTAAAGGCAGGAGTGTAGCTAGAAAGAAACGATGTGGAAGCAACTACCATTTTTTTGGGGACCCTATTATGCAGAATTTTTTTTTTCGGTTTTCGGTCATAGGACGGTTAAAAGAGGAGCTATATGTAGATAAACATTTATTAATGTAAAACTATTAAAAAATCTTCTGAATATAGTAATACATAAACAACACATATTTGTGATACAGAATTTACTCAAAATTGTCCAAACTCTGCTCTTCGGGTCTGGGCAGAAACAAACTTCTCTATTACTTTGTCAACATTCACACTCAAATACCGATGAATATGCAGTAATGCTATGTAACTTTCGTTGTTCATTGTTGATCGTACATTTGTTTTCAATTACGTATACGTAGTACCGTGACTGATAGATCTCAGGGCCATCATGGCATGGTAACACTCGCGAGATGTTATAAACCAGCGTACATGTTCGGCATCGAGCGACCTCCCAATTGAATTTGTCAAAATTACATGCTAGGTCAGTTTCGTATGTTTCAGACAATATTGAGATTTGTTCATTTGTGATATTTCCTACAACACGATGAAGCAGATACAGCACAAAGAAGCGATTTTCTGATAACTTGACGCGACTCCACTGTCCAGTTGCCTTATCAAATGGTATATGAACGCAAAAAATAATGAGACTTTCCAATACTGTTTTGGCGTGGTTGCAGGGTGATTGTCTCCGGTAGTCTGTCAACCACATCGCCTCGGCATATTTTCAACGATAACGAAGGGATCTGATAATTAATGCCGATTGGTACATCTCATTCCAAACTGATGAACTGTACACTGTAAAATGTGCTCCAAAACTACATATCTTAAAGATATCTAGTAGTCTTGGAGCACATTTTAATTCTTAGACTGAGTATTACAAATTCAAAAGTAAAAATCTTGTAAAAGATACAAGTAACCTTCCGATTTTGTCATAATCTCAAAAAAAAATTTATTTTGAAACCAAATGTCGTTATTTAATGATATTTCATCAATTAAAAAAAGTGACAACATAGGTGTTTCCTTTAACATTCAATTTATAAATTTTTATTTTGCCATTTCTTTTTTTGAATGCCGAATCAATGTGAACGCAACTTCGGAGCTACGATCTTTTTCTGAATGAACAGCTTCATCAACACTTGTAACTAGGTTGTCAAACTAATATCCGGGATAGACGGAAAAGACACCAACAGTCTCCGATTCCGATTGACCAACTCATCCTTCTCTCTTCTGCTTTTTTTGTTTTTGTTTTTTTGTTTTTGTTTTGTGAAAACGACGTGGATGCACGTGCTGTCGTGCCTCCGGGTAGCTACGCCCCTGGGAACAACACCTGTTTTAATGGACTTTTTTTGGTTGATTATATAGGGAATCATTGAAGCATGACTGGAGCGGGTCCCCCTTAGGCCAGTCAGCGCCCCCCCCCCCCCTTTTAGGAAAAGTTCTGGATTCGCCACTGTGCATTCCCAGATTTTTTGATTTTTTATAAATTCTATCTCTTTTTCTAATGAGTCGTTTTGTTTCCATTGTGACCCATGGGTGACCGTCCTTTGTTTTTGCTGTTTTATGTGGGATATGTGATCTTTCACTGCTTTTGTTATTGTTGATTTAAAACAGTTCCACATTTCATTTACACAAAGATGTTGCTGATTTTCAAAGAGAAGTTTATATAAGGTGTTTATTTCTTGTTTAATGGTGCTCCAGTTTGCTTTTTTGTATAATGGAATTAGTTATTCTTGGCTTTTGTTCAAGTTTTGATGAAGCTATTGCAAATTCGGCAAACACAACTTGATATCACTGATCAGATAGGTCAGGAATAATTTCAACACGCTGTACTTGGTTTGGTAAGTTTGTAATTATCAGATCAAGAATATTGTCTTTACGTGTAGGGACATCAACAAATTGTGTGAGACATGTGTCGTCAAGTGAGTTAGTTTGTTGATCGGTGCCCGGTGAGCCAAGGCTCCGTGTTGAAGGCCGTACATTGACCTGTAATGTTTTACTTTTATAATTGTTATTTGGATGGAGAGTTGCGGTCTCACTGGCACTCACACCACATCTTCCTATATCTAATTACGGTAAAATTATAAATTTAAATCGGATAAAATAAAATACATAAAATTATGCGGTCAGCCAGTGTTTGATGTGTTTGAGCTTTTAAGCTTTAATTTTTTCCTTTTTTTGAATTTTACTCGGAGTTCAGTATATTTGTGATTTTACTTTTTCTTCCCGGCTGAACGATTTTTTCCTCTAATTTAAAAGTTAATTTATTTTCAACAAAAGGAGTTAACTTATTAAAACCTGGCCGGATTAGATTTAAACATAAAAAAAAATCTACTGCAGGCCGGATTATGTCTATCTAGTTTCGTTATCGTATTTTTTCTCGAATTTACTTTTAATGATTAATCAAAATATTTGCAAATATCTAGGATCATCTAGTTTCGTTATCGTGTTTTCTCGAATTTACTTTAATGATTAATCAAATATTTGCAGCAGTGACCCCTATCCGTGACCTACAGTTGCTAATGTAACTTAACAATGATTGGTTGAGACTCCTGTAACCTTTCTGGAATATTCTGAATTACGTCACTTCCTTTCCCGATAAAACTGTGGTACAGCGTCACGCGTGTTCCAAGAATAAGAGACACAGGGCGTACAAGAACAAGGAAGAACAAAGCCCAACGAAACATTAAGGTAAATTTGGTTTCTTATCAAGTAATGAGTATTACTGAATTTTGTTGTCAGTGTAAAACAAGTATTAACGAACATTTTCATTCATAAGAACGACGGATACCGGCCGGCACACGTGTTTCCATGATAAAATTATTTCCATGCCTTTGTGTGCCGTGCAAATCGTTTACATTTTAAAAAGTGAAAGAACAACGATTCGATTTCAGCTGTGAACTACTATTTGCCCTAGCTCAGTAGCTGCAATACTATACACTACAATATAAGTCCAACGAGCTTACTGATCATTTTCGTCTCGAACGTTTTCCAATGATTCCTTTCTAAAACTTCAAGGAAATTGCGTCGCAGTAAATAATTTATGGTCTCGGAAGAAGCTCTCGTACATTGCTTAATTAAATACAAATAAACATCAACGGATTGGTGTAATGAATATAAATGATCAAAATTTCTATTCTTGGCCTTTGTTCAGTTTTAAAAAGGGGGGTTAAAACATGTGCTTGTACGGTAAAAATTCTGAACAAGGAAAATGTGAAATATATATAATAATAATAATAATAATAATGAATTCTTTATTAAAGAGGGTAAACTCGGTTAGTTACAATAAACTAATCTTCCCTGAGGCCCTCGCATACAAATGACAATACAATCAAAACAAATATTTACACATAGTTAATTTACAGTCATGTAGTTCAATGTATTGTTATTAACATAAGATATAATGCTGTTTAAGATATAGAAAACATTTTACATAAATTTATACATTGTACTTTGTGATTTCTATTTATGTAATTCCTGACAAGGAACCTAAAGCCATGTATGAAATTGAGTAGCCCAGCATTTTTAATTCAAAGCCATTGTATATGTATTGTATGTCTTTTATGTATGTTCTAATGTACTATAGCTTATTAACTTTATCTGACAGTGAGTGAAGTGAGAAAGATTGGGAAATGTGAACGATTGTGTTTAATTTTGTACTGTAATGTCTGAAACAGGAAGGGCCCTGTGATTAGGAAATAAAGAATTCTATTTGATTTGTCATGTCCTGTTTTTATGAACGAAATAATCTGGGAACACTACACATTGTGATAAGTTTTCTGTTGAAACAAATTTAATTAAAACAACTTTCAGTATAGCAAGTTGAAATTGGCAGTTATGAGGGAATATGCTCACTTGGACCTCGAAAAGGGCAATTAAAGGGAAGTCATTCTTGCCAAAATTTTGTCAAATGAAACCTGAGGTGTCTACAAAGGTTTTAGTTGTCCTAAATCATCATCTGTACATGTATATCAGAAAATTTCAATGAAATTGGAAAAAGGAAATTAATTTAAGGTATTTCATCTTCAAGCATGTCAAGACGATTTATATTCTGATGGGTTCATTTCTAATCAAGTTAAATACAATTATGAAATATTCTTTATTACAGCAACATGGCAAAAACAGGACCAGCAATTGGAATAGATCTTGGAACTACATACTCCTGTGTTGGAGTATTCCAGCATGGCAAAGTTGAAATCATTGCCAATGATCAAGGAAACAGAACAACCCCAAGCTATGTCGCCTTCACAGACACCGAAAGATTAATAGGTGATGCTGCCAAGAACCAAGTGGCAATGAACCCAGTCAACACAGTTTTTGGTAAGCTATTTTAAATAGATAGCATGTACATTGAAAATGCTCATTATATTATTTAAATGCACATTATGTTTAATATATTAAAGAATCTTCAAATTTGAATTTTATCTGTGTTAAATGAAGGTAATTTGGACCATGTTTGGTAATGATGATACAACAACCATTCATTCGCGGTTTCCACCAGAGGACATGCCTGTTGTCTATGTGATGGTTTTAGCCCTTCCTTGGAAGTCTGAATCATCATGGTTCCAAATTTCTCTTCATCTTGTGTCAGTCTTTATAAAATCATACAATTATTAAAAATAATGTCCTGAACATGTATTAATTGTTTTCCAATGGACATTAAACAAAGTTGAAACCATAATCAATCATGTTGTAAAAATTGCAGTTTAACCATACCTTTTCTTATGTTCTAACAGATGCCAAGAGATTAATTGGTAGAAAGTTTGATGACGCTACAGTACAATCAGACATGAAGCATTGGCCTTTCACTGTTGTCAATGATGCCACCAAACCTAAAATTACAGTAGACTACAAAGGAGAATCAAAAACATTTTTCCCTGAGGAAATTTCATCAATGGTGCTTGTAAAAATGAAAGAAACTGCAGAAGCATATCTTGGAAAGGTTAGTGTTAATATCACCATGGTTTTTTGAGAATTTAGGCCACAATTAAAAATATTTCAGTTTGCCCAAACCCGACCCATGGTGACTGGGTGTGGGTAGGTAGGTAGGCAAATTTTTTTTTTTTTTTTTTTTATCCGAATTTGCATGAAAATATTAAAAGATCTTAAAACAGTATATCTTTTTTTCTCTGTCAAACCTTTATAGAGACAGCCAAAAGCCATGAATTTAAAACTTCTATAAATAAACTAGTTTACTATATGATTTGTATCCTGAGATGTTTATAACCCTGACAGTTGCTAACTGTGTGAAAGGGCTGTTGGATTTGTGAAGTGATTTTCAACAGTTCCATCAACACGATGTTTGTGTAAAAAAAATATCAGCTGATTATGTATCTACCATTATGTAATGATTAAATTTGTTTGCAGTTTTTAAATCCTATTTCTATTAAAATAGATTAAATGTCCTAAAATATTTATATGAATTCTTAGTTTGTGTCTTTATTATGTTTTAATTCTTTTTTTTTATATTTTACATTATCACACAGGTAAACTAATTTGGCTATACATAGATCAAAACATGTTCTGTAGAATCTCCAAACTAAAAACTTATTTGTTATAATTTTATTTCTTTAAATAATCTAGTTTAAATTTTTTTAAATAATCATTATTGATAAAATATAATTGCATAAAGTTAACGTTTTCTGAAGACTTTATTTTTAGGACATGGTGCTAGGGGCTTCCTCACAAATTGTATAAAAATCCAAAATGGCGTCCATAATTTGCACATGTGAAAAAATATTTCTGACAAAAGTCAGATTTCTCTTGTCAAAAGGGATTTATATTTATATTGCAATAAATTATTCAGAAGGAGTTACAATCAGTTAAGATTATATTTCTGATTCTGTGAGCAATTATAGTTTTATCAAATTCTCCCAAACTGCAACGTACTGACTGTGTAATGAGACTTGTAAATTTGAACTATTTGAATAAAAGGGCATCTAATTTACATGATAAAGGAAGATTATAATTAAAGACAACAATTTATCAAGAAATAATTCCTTTTTATTCAGTAAAAACAAAATCTTGCAAGATTGTAAATTCGCAACTTCCGGATCCATTTCCTGTCAGAATAACATTGAAAATATTCGATTGCACATGGTTTTGAACAAATCTACCTGAATATTCTTATCAGATATTCGATAACACGATGAAATTAACATTGAGCATATAGCTAAGGGTTTGGTAGTACAAACAACTACAGCGTAAAAAACTGTGCCACTTCACATGTTTTACTTCTTTACGTTCGTTAAATCAGAGGATAAAAACAGAGAACATCGAATATCGATTAACTGCGTCTCTTCTATGCTTTCTTTTAATCCTATTCACAGTTACTTCCTCAAACGCAAAGATGACAAACATTAAGTTTTGTACGATGACGGAGTGGACCCAATATAAATCCGAAAAAGAAAAAAAAATTCTTCCAAAAAACGTCAAAAAAAGAATTTGAGTCGGCGGGTTTATTTTGGGTCGGTCGCGTTTGGGCAAACATACAATCTTTTAATTTTGGCCTTATAATGATATAGTCGAATCTTTTGATGAAATATTGAAAGAAAACGGCATGTCCACATGTTGACACAAGGGATCAGTTTTGAGGGTTACCCTTCTGTTGCCACTTGAAGCAACCATAAATGACAAATCATCTGATCTGAAACACACAGAAAAAATTAAATAACAAAAATAGTGGAGGAAAATTCAAAATGGAAAGTCTGTAATAAAATGGTAAAACCAAAAGCTCGCACATCAATGGATGGATAACAACTGTCATATACCTGACTTGTTCATGTTCTTATGTAGAAATTGAAAATGGTGGATTAAATCTGGTTTTATAACTGGCTGAACCTCTAACCTGTATGACAGTTGCACAAAATTCTGAGATTAAATTATTTAGATTAATGTTTAAATGTTTGATTCTCTTACAGTTAGTCAACAACAGTGTCATTACAGTGCCAGCTTATTTTAATGATTCACAAAGACAAGCAACAAAGGATGCTGGTACCATCTCTGGAATGAATGTTCTACGTATTATTAATGAGCCAACTGCAGCTGCTATTGCTTATGGTTTGGATAAGAAAGTAAGTAGAATTTTTCCTATGCTAAGAGGTCTTCTGTAAATAAAAATAATGGGAGATTATGTTGTGTTGTCCATTAACTTGTATCAGTTATCAGTTCTCCCCAAAAATTTCATATAGCATCCTGGTATACAGAGCATTTTAAGATACCATCTTATTTCTAGAAATTATAGCATCACATCCATAACATAATAATCTCCGATAGCATCACATTACCATGATGGTAAAAGGCCCTGGGGAAAACACTGGTTATTTGGCTCCAGATATTGTTTCAATATAACAAATATACAAGTTTGAATGTCATTAAGTTGTCAGAATAAATATCAGTTTAGCCTCTTAAAAGTATGTGTTTGGGTTCCCTTGCATACATGAAAAAGCCTTAAGAGTAGTGGCCACTGGTGATAGTTTTTCCTTTGAAAAGCTTAAACTTGAGTTCAACCTTGTTTCTAAAGTGCTATGATTGCATTGATTTATTATTAATAAAGAATTTATTTGGTTCATCTAGGTAGGTGGAGAAAGAAATGTACTCATCTTTGACTTGGGTGGTGGAACTTTTGATGTGTCAATCCTTACAATTGAGGATGGTATTTTTGAAGTTAAATCAACCTCTGGTGATACCCACTTGGGTGGTGAAGACTTTGACAACAGAATGGTCAATCATTTCATTCAAGAATTCAAACGCAAGCACAAAAAAGACATTAGTGAAAACAAGCGTGCTGTCCGACGACTTAGAACTGCTTGTGAAAGGGCAAAGAGAACCCTTTCTTCAAGCACACAAGCAAGTGTTGAGATTGACTCTCTGTTTGAAGGAGTTGACTTTTATACAAGCATCACAAGAGCCAGGTTTGAGGAATTGAATGCAGATCTTTTCAGAGGAACCATGGAACCAGTCGAAAAAGCTCTACGTGATGCTAAACTAGACAAGGCTGCTGTCCATGAAATTGTCTTGGTAGGTGGATCAACCAGAATTCCAAAAATCCAGAAGTTACTTCAGGACTTTTTCAACGGCAAAGAATTGAACAAATCCATTAATCCTGATGAAGCTGTAGCATATGGTGCAGGTATAACATTTGAAATTATGTTCTTTTTATCAGTGTTAAATGATAGGAATTTGGACCATGTATGGTGATGATGATACAACAACCATTCATTCGCGGTTTCCACCAGAGGACATGCATGTTGTCTATGTGATGGTATCTAGCCCTTCCTTGGAAGTCTGAATCATCATGGTTCCAAGTTACTTTCATCTTTTGTCTGTCTTTAAAGAAACCGCATAAGTTGAGGTTATTAATATTATGGTCAAGAACATGCATGAAATATTTGCCACTGGACAAAAGCAATCAATCATATTAACTGGATTTTTAAAAAAGTGATCATTTTGTATCATCTTGCTAGGAAGTTTAAACATTACATTGTCAATAGAAGTATATAATGTGTCCAGGATGTATATTTAGTTTGAAAGTAATAGTGTTCTTAAGAGAATGAAAAAGGTACAAATAGTTTTAACATGTATGCACATTAACTATACAACAAGCCATGTATTGCTTGGTACAGAGATTTATAATACATAGATTACTATTTTTTCAGCTGTGCAGGCAGCCATTTTGTCAGGTGACAAGTCAGAAGAGGTACAAGACTTGTTATTGTTAGATGTTACCCCTCTGTCTCTCGGTATTGAAACAGCTGGAGGTGTGATGACAGCTTTAATCAAACGTAATACAACCATTCCAACAAAACAGACACAAACCTTCACTACCTACTCTGACAATCAGCCTGGTGTATTAATCCAGGTTTATGAAGGAGAGAGAGCTATGACCAAGGACAACAACTTGCTTGGAAAGTTTGAATTAACTGGAATACCTCCAGCACCAAGAGGTGTGCCCCAGATTGAAGTCACCTTTGACATTGATGCCAATGGTATCCTCAATGTATCTGCAGTAGATAAGAGTACTGGTAAAGAGAACAAAATCACCATCACTAATGACAAAGGTAAGATTTTGTGATTGCTAAATCTCAAGTGTGACAATGTATGATGATGATGATACAACAACCATTCATTCGCGGTTTCCACCAGAGGACATGCCTGTTGTCTATGTGATGGTGTCTAGACCTTCCTTGGAAGTCTGAGTCAACATTGTTCACACTTGCTCCAAGTTTCTTTTCATCTTTTGTCTGTCTTCATTGAAAGAAAAAAACCTGCTAGTTTAGGTTACAAAAATTGTCGTCCTGAAAATGCATGAAATATTTGCTACTGGACATTAAGCAAACCAGAAATCATATTGAAAATAGATTGTCTCGCCTTCGATACACACAGGGATTACAATCCGGCGACAGTGTGAACTATTTGTTTAAAGCTTTTATTTTTCAGAAGGTAGAAGACCTGGATGCTTCATACATTTACTTTGTATGCAGATGACTTATGTTAAGAAGTTTCTGTCTCATATCTCCAGTTTATGTTGTGTGAATTTCTCACTTATTATGAGTAATAGGATAGCAACTGAACACGTTAGAAATATTGTAATGGTGAATATTAGCTCACCAGCTTACATTTTTCTTATCACATTCTGTTTGACCACTTATTTTAACAAAAACTTTAAAAGAAACTGTTTGTATTTTCAGTATAAAATTAAATTGTGATTAGTTGAGCAAGAAACCTCCGTATGTTCAGACTTGTAATGTTGGTAGCATGAGATATATCATTGATAAAGGTCGTTAGCTATTGCAGTTCTTAGCCATACTGGCTTGGCTACATGTAGTCTATCTCATGCATACAAGTTATTTACAGAAATAACCAGATCTGATATGTTTGAATTGTTTTATACTTCAGGTCGTTTGAGCAAAGAAGAAATTGAACGTATGGTCAATGATGCTGAGAAATACAAGGCAGAAGACGAGCAACAGAAGGATCGTATCACCGCCAAAAATAGTCTAGAAAGCTACTCATTTAACATGAAACAAACAGTTGAAGATGAAAAACTCAAGGATAAAATCAGTGAAAGTGACAAAAAGGAAATCATGGACAAATGTGACGAAATCATTAAATGGTTGGATGCCAACAATCTGGCCGAGAAAGAAGAATTTGAACACAAACAGAAAGAACTTGAGGGAGTGTGTAATCCAATCATCACTAAACTGTACCAGTCTGCTGGTGGAGCCCCAGGTGGTGGTATGCCAAACTTTGGAGGAGCTGGTGGACCCCCAGGAGGTGCACCTGGAGCAGGAGGCACTGGTGGAAGTGGTGGACCAACCATTGAAGAGGTCGACTAAAGAACAAAAACTAAGAAACATTTCAAACACTGGTGTATTGGACTTAATAAACAAATCATTGGAAATTTTTTTAAGAACAAAATGAATACAAATGTTGTCCATTGTTCATAAGCTTTATTTTTTTCATTTTTGGCATTGTTATTTTTTGATAACACTAATAGACATTCATCCCTTACAACTTACATATAAGAAAGAATAAAATAGAAAGCAGACTAACAAATTGTTTATGTCAACACATTTTGTTGTCTTACTGTTACATTTTTGATGCGTCAGTGCTTGATTAAAGAAATCATGAACATTTATTTGTTTTATTCTGTTACATAATGTTTTTTTCCAACCACTACAGTGATGTTAGTTTTCAAGGTCAAATGAAATAAAATAAATCATGGAGAGTTTCACAATATCACAATGAGGGATTCTTTTCACCTTCTGTTGCCTAGTTCGCTAAATTACTAGAAGACAATTTGGTTATGATCTTGGCATGATGTATGCTGCTCATCACCAGTAAACGGTCATTACTTTTCACTGCCTGTTGTCATCTTTACTTTTGCAAAAACATTTTCTGAGACTATTGCCGGTATGCCAAATCGGCAATTGGAACTTAATTTGGTCACTGGTGTATAGTTTCAAAATTGCATCTAAACGTTCCCATCTGGTATGATACATTCTAAAAGATGATCAGGTTTTTCTTGCAGAACGTGACCAATATGAAAATGTGATCATGTAGTTTCATTACTATTCTGACAACTATTCATTTAGAATTCAAATAATGTAGATGCTAGTGATAAAATGTCACAAGAGAACAAAAATAGTTATTGTGCATACCTCAACTTGGGACTAGTGGGACAGGTAAAATTATAAATCAGTTGGCTAAAGAGGGACACTGGCATAAAAACAAGACAAAAAGCACAAGATGAGTACTGAAGGTCGGTTCAAAATCAACAGAATGTCTGATGTTTTAAAACCTTCAGATATATCAGTGGCGGATCCAGAAATTTTCATAAGTGGGGGCCAACTGACTGACCTAAGAGGGGGCCCGCTCCAGTCATGCTTCAGTGATTCCCTATATAAGCAAGCAATTTTTTTTCCCAAAAAGGGGGGGCCTCCTAAATCCTCCTCTGTATATAGTAATAACTATTGAGCTGTGTTTTAATATAAAGTTTACATTTCAATTCAAAGGTGCAAGACCTAATCACATCTTGCCTTGTATGCATTTTACCTAATGTGAGAAAATTTATGACATTTTGTAAATTTTTTTGTCATGTGAATTTCTCACTTGAGAAATAAGATCACTATTTAACAAATGGGTTCTTCGAAACCTTTGTGGGAAGTTACCTAACCTCTCATTTCATGAATCGGTGATCAATGTTTTTCTCAAATACTAGAAGCATTAAGTCTACTATATTTGGTGTATGGAATGACAGTATGGTGTTCATTTCAGTCCAGCTGGTTTCATCTGACTTGACCTGATTTTTATACGACCGCAAAAATTTTAATTTTTTGGTCGTATATTGTTATCACGTTGGCGTCTTCGTCGTCATCCAAATACTTTTAGTTTTCGCACTCTAACTTTAGTAAAAGTGAATAGAAATCAATGAAATTTTAACACAAGGTTTATGACCACAAAAGGAAGGTTGGGATTGATTTTGGGAGTTTTGGTCCCAACATTTTAGGAATTAGGGGCCAAAAAGGGCCCAAATAAGCATTTTCTTGGTTTTCGCACTATAACTTAAGTTTAAGTGAATAGAAATCTGAAATTTTGACACAAGGTTTATGACCACAAAAGGAAGGTTGGGATTGATTTTGGGAGTGTTGGTTCCAACAGTTTAGGAATTAAGGGCCAAAAAAGGGCCCAAATAAGCATTATTCTTGGTTTTTCGCACAATAACTTTAGTATAAGTAAATAGAAATCAAAGAAATTTAAACACAAGGTTTATGACCACAAGGAAGGTTGGGATTGATTTTTGGAGTTGAGGTCACAACAGTTTATGAAATAGGAGCCAAAAAGGCCCAAATAAGCATTATTTTTGTTTTTTGCACCATAACTTTAGTATAAGTAAATAGAAATCTATGAAATTTAAACACAATGTTTATGACCATAAAAGGAAGGTTGGGTTTGATTTTGGGAGTTTTGGTCCCAACAGTTTAGGAATAAGGGGCCCAAAGGGTCCAAAATTGAACTTTGTGTGATTTCATCAAAAATTGAATAATTGGGGTTCTTTGATATGCCGAATCTAACTAAGTATGTAGATTCTTAATTTTTGGTCCCGTTTTCAAATTGGTCTACATTAAGGTCCAAAGGGTCCAAAATTAAACTAAGTTTGATTTTAACAAAAATTGAATCCTTGGGGTTCTTTGATATGCTGAATTTAAAAATGTACTTAGATTTTTAATTATTGGCCTAGTTTTCAAGTTGGTCCAAATGGGGGTCCAAAATTAAACTTTGTTTGATTTCATCAAAAATTGAATAAATGGGTTTTTTGATATGCCAAATCTAACTGTGTATGTACATTCTTAATTTTTGGTCCAGTTTTCAAATTGGTCTACATTAAGGTCCAAAGGGTCCAAAATTAAACTAAGTTTGATTTTAACAAAAATTAAATTATTGGGCTTATTTGATATGCTTTATCTAAACATGTACTTTGATTTTTGATTATGGGCCCAGTTTTCAAGTTGGTCCAAATCAGGATTCCATATCAAGTATTGTGCAATAGCAAGAAATTTTCAATTGCACAGTATTGCACAATAGCAAGAAATATCTAATTGCACAATATTGTGCAATAGGAATTAATTTTCAATTGGAGTTATCTTTCTTTGTATAGAATAGTAGTTGATAATATATGTTGGAAATTTGCCAGACATGACTATGATGTCATTTTCTATTTTTATTTGCCAATAACTATGTAAATAACTTCATTGGAAATTTGCCAATATAAAATGTTGCTGATGAAGTTTTTTTTCCCTGATCTTATCTAAAATATTTTTAGCTTAAAAGTTGTGTCCATACTTGTTCTCATTTCAGATTTCATAAATAAAAAGAAAATTTCTTCAAACATTTTTTTGACAGGATTAATATTCAACAGCATAGTGAATTGCTCAAAGGCAAAAACATTTTTAAGTTCATTATACCACATTCTTTCTGTGTCAGAAACCTATGCTGTGTCAACTATTTAATTTTAGATTTAAATAAGTTTGAAGAAGAAATCTTCAATTGATTTGTAAAATCTTGACATTTGTTTTGTGTAAAAAACCCATATAAATGTCAAAAATTTGATCACAATCCAAATTCTGAGCTGTATCACGCTTAAATGTTTTGTCCATATCTGCCCCAACTGTTCAGGGATCGACCTCTGCGGTCGTATAAAGCTGCGCCCTGCGGAGCACCTGGTTTATGGTGCAATTGCCAAGTAGAGTACATTTTTTTTGTCTGTTCAAAGTTCTATGAGCAATAGGTCAACTGTGAATGGAGTGATTGTAAGAGGTACATATGTAACATCTGGCCATGATCTAATTTTTATGGCAAAAAGGTCCATGTCAAGTTTTTGTGTTTTTGATGAGCCTGAGACCAGTTGCTGAAAGCCCGACAGGGATAGTGATGCCAGCGGTGTTTGATTACTTCATAAAAGCTTTATATTTTAGAAAGCACAAGACCTGGATGCTTTATGATGTGAAGTTTCCATCTGTCACATGTCCATTGACCTTGACCTCATTTTTCATGATTCAGCAACTACTTGGAATAAAAGTGAAGATTTGTTTTTTAATGTTAATTTCTCCTTATGAGTAATAGGATAACTATATTTGGTGTTTACGGTACCTTTGCAAGGTCCTCGTGCCCGTCTGACCCATTTTACGACATTGACCTCATTGCATGGATCAGTGAACAAGGATAAACTTTGGTGGTCAAGTCCACATCTCATACTATGAGCAATAGGTTAATGTATTTGTTGTATGGAAGGATTGTAAGGTATACATGTCTAACTGCAGGTGTCATCTGACCTTTTCATGGTTCAGTTGTGATGGGTAATATTAAAAAGATGTGGTTTAATTGACAATCAAACAAATGGAAGTTTTAATGACCTTAACTGGCTATACAGCCCTTGCAAAGTCGGTTATTGACAATGAGCCAACTCTCCTTAAGAGACCAAATGATTATCAACTATAGGTCACAGACACTGTACAGCTTTCAACAATGTGCAAAGCCCAAACAACAGTCCCAGGTTAAGAGGAGGGTTGGGATCCCGCCACATTTTGTAGGTGAGTGCCTGTCCCAAGTCGGGAGCTTGTAATTCAGTGATGAGACGTTACATATTTGTTTTTCAGTAATTTTTATACGACAATTTTTTGGTCGTATATTGGTATTACGTTGGCGTTGGCGTCGTAGTCCGAAGACATTTGGTTTTCGCACTATAACTTTAGTATAAGTAAATAGAAATCTATGAAATTTTAACACAAGGTTAATGACCACAAAAGGAAGGTTGGGATTGATTTTGGGAGTTTTGGTCCCAACAGTTTAGGAATTAGGGGCCAAAAAGGGCCAAAATAAGCATTTTCTTGGTTTTCACACTATAACTTTAGTTTAAGTAAATAGAAATCTATGAAATTTTGACACAAGGTTTATGACCACAAAAGGAAGGTTGGGATTGATTTTGGGAGTTTTGGTTCCAACAGTTTAGGAATAAGGGGCCCAAATAAGCATCATTCTTGGTTTTGGCACAATAACTTGAGCATAAGTAAATAGAAATCAATGAAATTTAAACAGAAGGTTTATGACTACAAAAGGAAGGTTGGGATTGATTTTGGGAGTTGAGGTCCCAACAGTTTAGGAATTGGGGGCCAAAAAGGGGCCCAAATAAGCATTTTTCTTGGTTTTCGCACCATAACTTTAGTATAAGTGAAAAGAAATCTATGAAATTTAAGCATAAGGTTTATGACCATAAAAGGAAGGTTGGGATTGATTTTGGGAGTTTTGGTCCCAACAGTCTAGGAATAAGGGGCCCAAAGGGTAAAAAATTAAACTTTGTTTGATTTTATCAAAAATTGAATAATTGGGGTTCTTTAATATGCCGAATTTAACTGTGTATGTAGATTCTTAATTTTTGGTCCCATTTTCAAATTGGTCTAGATCTACATTAAGGTCCAAAGGGTCCAAAATTAAACTTAGTTGGATTTAAAAAAAAAAATGAATCCTTGGGGTTCTTTGATATGCTGAATCTAAAAATGTACTTAGATTTTTGATTATTGGCCCAGTTTTCAAGTTGGTCCAAAATTAAACTTTGTTTGATTTCATCAAAAATTGAATAATTGGGGTTCTTTGATATGCCAAATCTAACTGTGTATGTAGATTCTTAATTTTAGGTCCCATTTTCAAATTGGTCTAGATCTACATTAAGGTCCAAAGGGTCCAAAATTAAACTAAGTTTGATTTTAACAAAAATTGAATTCTTGGGCTTCTTTGATATGCTGAATCTGAACATGTACTTAGATTTTTGATTATGGGCCCAGTTTTCAAGTTGGTCCAAATCAGGATCCAAAATTATTATATTAAGTATTGTGCAATAGCAAGAAATCTTTAATTGCACAGTATTCAGCAATAGCAAGAAATTTTCAATTGCATAGTATTGCGCAATATCAAAAATCTTCAATTGCATAGTATTGCGCAATATCAAGAAATCTTCAATTGCACAGTATAGTGCAATAGCAAGTATTTTCAATTGCACAGTATTGCGCAATAGCAAGAAATATCTAATGGGTTGAACCCAACATTACTGAAAAATAGTACTTTCAGTCATTTATTTTAATTTTAATTGACCTTGAGGGTGAACATTGATCAATGTGTTTCTTTGTCATTCAATTATTACCTTAAAGTTACAGCAGTCCATTCATACTGACTGGAAGTAAACGTGACTTTATTAGGGCCTTGCTGGGGAGCCAGGTCTGTCGTAATGTCTGATTTTACAGATTTCTGACAAAACAGTGACCTTTAGTATATTTAACAGACCAGATATCTTATGGCCATATTATAACTCCTAGTGCTCCTGTGCCCTTTATGCATGCATTTATGATAATAGTAAATACCTACAGCCCCTACCAGTAACATAGTGGTCAGCAAAAGACTCCTACCGCCACCTGATTATGGCTATTTTTCACTTGTCATATTTTCACAAACACACATCTGGGAAGAGTTTACAGACCATGAATTACATGATTGAACTCCCTGTTGTCAAGAAGATAGTTCAGCTGGGGCAGTTCTTAAAAAGTATGCGGGGACATAAGAGCCATCAAAGAATGGTAGTTGCAATCATGACTACAGTCGGGATTGGGGGTGAAGTGTTAAAGACGAAACACCAGGATACAATATCATACCTGTATGCACATTTCCTCCTTGAAACAAAAAAAAAATATTGGTCACCTCTCAAGGTTCTTTTCCTTGTAATAAATAAGAATTTCCTTTTCTGGGATATGTCTCATTATACATTGACTGAATTGATAACACACAGATTGTCTATCTTGGCTGGTTGGATCTCCAATAAATTTTGCAACATAGATCACATACACCCATTCAAACAAAAATCTTTTACTATAAAAATAACCAACTAATCCAGTAAGCCGATACTTATCTTTACAAAATCTGCCTGTTAGAATATGAGGCTGGGCTAATATTCACATTTATTAAAAGGCATTCTTTGGGTAATGGCTTCACGCAAAAGTTTATTTTTCTGTGAATTAGCATGGCCAAATAAACATCAAAATGACCCCAAAAAAAAACCAGTTTCAATAAAAAAAAAAAGAGTTTTTTCTTCAACACACAATAATTTGAATCGACAAAAATTAATAAGATCTAATTAATATTCAGTAAATATAGTCATGCTCTATATATTCTGTGTAAAAGTTCTCTGCAGCTATCAAATGACACTTTAAATTGTTGTGTATAAATATTATTTAATATTAAAATGTTTATTGCACAGGTATGATAAATAAATACATCTAATTGTCTTTGATTATCTTTTTAAGCCTAACTGTTGTTTCATAGATTTGATACTCTCTACCAACTGTCTATCAGAATGTCCACATTTCGACAAAACAAAATTTAATTCCTCTTCATTTCTGTTTTCAAACGCTGTATCTGCTGCTGCTTTCTTGTTCCTGTTAATTATAATAATTGATATGAATAAAATAGTTGTTTAACATAATAAAATTACATTACCAGTTTTAAAAAAAGGCCCAACAATTTCACATATATAAATTTAATTATAAATTGCAAGGATACTAGCTCACTGCATGAAAGGAGGAATAAAATGACCCAGTTATGTTTACTCAATGTAATAATAAAGTTTTATAATGGAATAAAGTGGTTTAGCTACCAATTACACAATAATGCATTCGCTTGCGCATATCCAAAACAAACAAAAAATGAAAGTAAATATTAAGGTTAATAGTGAGCGTGAGCTAAGCATCAATAGTTACCCTAAGTTTTGCATCTTTTACTTACATTTTGCAGAAATATTAACTGGCAATTAATTTGATATTAAACATTATTTGCATGCAGAATTTTTTAAAACCCCAACAATCAATTATTTTTGTCCATTGTCCAAACAAATCACAATAAAAGTTTGATAATCTGAAATATTTGATTACACTTACCCTACTTTTACAAGGCATCTAACTTTTTGTTCTGGACTGACTCTGGACATATACTTCATAACTTACCCTACTTTTACAAGACATCTGACTTTTTGTTCTGGACTGACTCTGGACATATACTTCATAACTTATCCTACTTTTACAAGGCATCTAACTTTTTGTTCTGGACTGACTCTGGACATATACTTCATAACTTACCCTACTTTTACAAGACATCTAACTTTTTGCTCTGGACTGACTCTGGACATATACTTCATAACTTACCCTACTTTTACAAGACATCTAACTTTTTGTTCTGGACTGACTCTAGACATATACTTCATAATTTACCCTACTTTTACAAGACATCTAACTTTTTGTTCTGGACTGACTCTGGACATATACTTCATAACTTACCCTACTTTTACAAGACATCGAACTTTTTGTTCTGGACTGACTCTGGACATATACTTCATAACTTACCCTACTTTTACAAGGCATCTAACTTTTTGTTCTGAACTGACTCTGGACATATACTTCATAACTTACCCTACTTTTACAAGACATCTGACTTTTTGTTCTGGACTGACTCTGGACATATACTTCATAACTTACCCTACTTTTACAAGACATCTAACTTTTTGCTCTGGACTGACTCTAGACATATACTTCATAATTTACCCTACTTTTACAAGGCATCTAACTTTTTGTTCTGGACTGACTCTGGACATATGCTTCATAACTTACCCTACTTTTACAAGACATCGAACTTTTTGTTCTGGACTGACTCTGGACATATACTTCATAACTTACCCTACTTTTACAAGACATCGAACTTTTTGTTCTGGACTGACTCTGGACATATACTTCATAACTTACCCTACTTTTACAAGGCATCTAACTTTTTGTTCTGGACTGACTCTGGACATATACTTCATAACTTACCCTACTTTTACAAGACATCTACCTTTTTGTTCTGGACTGACTCTAGACATATACTTCATAACTTACCCTACTTTTACAAGACATCGAACTTTTTGTTCTGGACTGACTCTGGACATATACTTCATAACTTACCCTACTTTTACAAGGCATCTAACTTTTTGTTCTGAACTGACTCTGGACATATACTTCATAACTTACCCTACTTTTACAAGACATCTGACTTTTTGTTCTGGACTGACTCTGGACATATACTTCATAACTTACCCTACTTTTACAAGACATCTAACTTTTTGCTCTGGACTGACTCTAGACATATACTTCATAACTTATCCTACTTTTACAAGACATCTAACTTTTTGTTCTGGACTGACTCTGGACATATACTTCATAACTTACCCTACTTTTACAAGACATCTAACTTTTTGTTCTGGACTGACTCTGGACATATACTTCATAACTTACCCTACTTTTACAAGACATCTACCTTTTTGCTCTGGACTGACTCTGGACATATACTTCATAACTTACCCTACTTTTACAAGACATCTACCTTTTTGTTCTGGACTGACTCTGGACATATACTTCATAACTTACCCTACTTTTACAAGACATCTACCTTTTTGTTCTGGACTGACTCTAGACATATGCTTCATAACTTACCCTACTTTTACAAGACATCTAACTTTTTGTTCTGGACTGACTCTGGACATATACTTCATAACTTACCCTACTTTTACAAGACATCTAACTTTTTGTTCTGGACTGACTCTAGACATATGCTCATAACTTACCCTACTTTTACAAGACATCTACCTTTTTGCTCTGGACTGACTCTGGACATATACTTCATAACTTACCCTACTTTTACAAGACATCTACCTTTTTGTTCTGGACTGACTCTGGACATATACTTCATAACTTACCCTACTTTTACAAGACATCTACCTTTTTGTTCTGGACTGACTCTAGACATATGCTTCATAACTTACCCTACTTTTACAAGACATCTAACTTTTTGTTCTGGACTGACTCTGGACATATACTTCATAACTTACCCTACTTTTACAAGACATCTAACTTTTTGTTCTGGACTGACTCTAGACATATACTTCATAACTTACCCTACTTTTACAAGACATCTAACTTTTTGTTCTGGACTGACTCTGGACATATACTTCATAACTTACCCTACTTTTACAAGACATCTAACTTTTTGTTCTGGACTGACTCTGGACATATACTTCATAACTTATCCTACTTTTACAAGGCATCTAACTTTTTGCTCTGGACTGACTCTGGACATATACTTCATAACTTATCCTACTTTTACAAGACATCTAACTTTTTGCTCTGGACTGACTCTGGACATATACTTCATAACTTACCCTACTTTTACAAGACATCTAACTTTTTGCTCTGGACTGACTCTGGACATATACTTCATAGCTTCGTTTACATTATGGTGCTTTGCACAAACCTCTACAAAAGCCTGAAAATAAAATAAGGTTTCTTTTTTATCAAATGTATAATTTAAACAAGACCACAAAATACTTATTCAAAATGTAGGTGATTTTGTAGACAGTGGAAATAAAATTTAACGCAAAACTATAACCACTTCTTTAATATTAGGCAAAACATGCATCCAATTTGAATATATAAATTAGTGCAAATAAGATTATATAAAACAAGTTCTAAATTGTAATATTCTTACAGTCTGACTCAAGTGGTTTAATTCATTACCTAAGCAACAAAATAAATTCTACAAACTGTTTGTTAAAAGCACAATTACTCACCTCCATTCCAACTGGTGGTTTCTTGTTGCGGGAGAATTTATCTAGCTCCACCCATTCCCCTGCCTCTGCTAGAGCTTGGATTTTTATCCACCAGTATCTGAAAATAGTAAAAAAAAGTATAAAGGAAAAGAAAATTTCACCTCCAAATACAAATACATTTAAAAATAAATGGTGAATGTGTCCATGGGACACGGATGATGGCCCCACTTGCATATAACATGTATATCGTTTAAAAGGGGCATATTTAAAAAACAGTAAAAGTGACAACGCCAAAATTTAAAATTGAGTTTTGTGGTAATAAGCATTGTGTATGAATTCCATAACATTTGGTTGAGGCACACTAAAGTAAGATAACAGCAATCAATTTTGAGACATACCAGTATGTTTGGACAAGGGCAACACTTCATGCCCCTTCTCTGCTAATCAAATATATTAAGGCATTTTTGTTAAGTCTACATCTAAATAAATAATAGATAAACGGAAGACCCATAATGGCAAGTGAAGGTTTAGTATAGGCCCAGTTGTTTTTAGGACATTTTGAAAAAGTAAAAAAAAAAAGTAACCATAGGATATGATGTGATTGCTTCCCTTTTAAGTAGTTGATACTAAACCAGTTGTAAGCAGTTGAGCTAGGTAAGTGATTCTTTAGCTCAGTCAGTTAGAGCCCTGACTTGATACGCAGAAATCAAGGGTTCTACACATAAAGGAGACCATGCCATTTTTATAATAAGAATCATGTTCTCCTGTTACAGTGGAAGGAAACTAAGTGATGGCATGTAGGGACACTTGTCCTCTGATGCAGGTAGGCTAACAATCAGAAAATATATACCTTCTATCTGGAACTTTAAACTCTTTTCTCAACTGCTCTGAAACTTTAAAGTTGTTTTCCACCGTTAATCTATAAATAGTCTGATGCAATGACAAATCCATATATGGTCGATTAAATTCTTCCTCTAAACGTCTTTGATATTTTAATAGTTTAATTTGATCCTCAGTCTGTTTTATCACAAAATCATGTCTGCCTTTCTGATAGCATTTAATAGCTTGGTTCAGAGTTTCTGTTCTATCATCCAATCGCTGGAAAATAACACCAACATATTAAATATTAACATTTGTTTGTCAAGAATATTTCAGGGTAATTAACAACTAGTTCTGATTAAAGATTTATTGTGAAAAAAGCCTAAGTTGCTGACAATTTTGTGGACAAAAAACAGATTTTCTTGACTCAAGAAGTTAGATCACAGGTCAGAATATTTAAAAACATAAGTTTATTTAACAACACAGACATCTCCAATAAATGTTCATGTACACAGATTTTACTTCCAAAGCATGTGACATCATTTAACCTTGTTTCAGGTGAGAGTTTTCATTTTTTGTTTGTTTAAGGTGCTGTCTAAAATTTTGAATGACTGTCTTTGTCTGAATATATGTACATATACATGTCTCAGTTCTATAATGTTTTCAGGATTAAGAAACAAGAGATTCTCTAGAGCCTGAATTGCACACCTGTATTTCAGAGGAGAAGATTTTTAAATGTAAGCAAACTTGATGAATAAATTTTGTAAAATTATCTTTAAAGGGCAATAACTCCTTAAGGGGTCAATTGACAATATGGTCACCCTTATTGTTTTTTAGATCTTTCTTTGCTGAACACTATTGCTGTTTACAGTTTATATCTATCTATAATAATATTCAAAATAATAACAAACAAAACAAGAATGTGTCCCCAGTACACAGATGCCCCATCCGCACTATCATTTTCTATGTTCAGTGGACCTTGAAAATGGAATAAAATCTCTAACTTGGCATTAAAATTACAAAGATCATATCATAGGGAACATGTTTACCAAGTTTCAAGTTGATTGGAGTTCAACTTCATCAAAAACTACCGCGACCAAAAACTTCAACCTGAAGCGGGATGGACGAACAACGCAAGGATGAACGGATCCACAGACCAGAAAACCTAATGCCCATAAATGGCGCATAAAACTGCAAAATTTCGTCAAAACTACCAATTCAGTGTCAACAACCCAAAAATTGGTTGTTCGATTCGTCTGAATATTCAGGGTTGATAGATGTTGACCAATTAAACAATTTTACCCCATGTCAGACTTGCTCTAAAACCTTTGGTTTTTGAGATACAATGTATAAGCCAAAAACTGCATTTGACTCCTATGTTCTTTTTTTAGCCATGGTGGCCATGTTTGTCGATGGATCAAAACTTTGGATACAATTTATAAACTAGATACCATAAGAAACATTTAGTAAAAGATTTGAAATACGTTTTGTAGTTTGAATAGTCGACAAATGGCGACGCCGAAAGACGATAAAAACGGATGCTAAGTGATGGCATAACCTCACATGGGCCGGAGCCAAAAAGATGATATTCCATATCACTGAGGTACTCTCTTCCTTGCTCCATTTATTGAATTCTTACCTCATCATCAAAGCTCCTTGTGACTTTACAGTTACCTTCTTCTATGAAATTATCTTCCTGGTAATATAAATCTTCCAGTAACTTAGGGTTCTGTTGTCTACAGTACTGCACAAAAGGAAATATGTGAAAATAGTAACTTTCATACAAATAATATACATTTAAAACTATAAAAACAAAAATATTTTCCTATTGATATCTTTCTGCAGTATTTAAACCAATGCATGGATTCAAACCTTAATTGTAAAATCTAATTAATCAAGTCCTGTATTACCCTGTCAGTGGCGGATCCAGAAATTTTCATAAGTGGGGGCCCACTGACTGACCTAAGAGGGGGCCCGCTCCAGTCACACTTCAGTGATTCCCTATATAAGCAACCAATTTTTTCCCAAAAAGGCCCCCCCCCCCCCCCCTAAATCCGCCTCTGCCTGTTAAATAAGAATTTTAGCTCCTAATGACAATATGTGCAAAAGTTGAGATCTTACAGCAAAAGTAGGTGCAATGTGTATACCAATAATTTACTTACAAAAGTCTTATTGAAATGATTTTCAAGCTATGGCAATGAAAAACTTCATCATCATTTAGCAGACTTGATTCAGTGTAATCAATAAGAATACTGACAGGAGAATTTGTTACAAGACTACTTCATTCAAACCTTGCATTTGATTTTATCTAGAAAGTTTTGATACTGTTTCTAATACATGTATTCCTAACTATTAAATGAGATTTTACCTAAAGTTCATGTTTTCTATAACTTACCTGTAAGAACAAGGAATATGATATAGGCATACTTCTAATAGACATCAGAAAGTCACCATGTTTTCTATAACTTACCTGTAAGAACAAGGAATATGATATAGGCATACTTCTAATAGACATCAGAAAGTCACCTTGTGTCATAGATTCCTTCAATCTCAGAAGTACTGTATATACTGAAAAGTAAGATTACAAATACAAGTGAATAAAAGGAGATTTGATTATAATAAAGTGGTTCATGCTTTTGTTCCGAGATGGTCTGTTTTAGCGTGCCCAATTTCATTGTACACACAAGTCATGTGCTAATGTCAGAAACTTATGTAGTGTTTGGTTCAATACAACATTGTCTGTATGAAGACATCAACATATGGGTCATGTTACCCTACAGTCGATTCTCATCATTTTAAGGTCAAAATTACCAGATTGGGTCAACCTTTTTTAGTGGTAATGTATTTAAATGATTTGCTTAATTCACCCTGTAAAAACTGCTTAGAAAAATGTCATGTGATACCACTTTTTTAATCTCTACATTAAAACCATAACTAGCTCATAACTCACCTATTGTATAACATTTAACAATTATAATGGACGAATAACATTTCAATATTTGCTGAATCAATATACCTAAATCTGTATCCCCACTTTCTATAGCTTTTGATAATGCTATTTGATCTATCAATAATATACCTAAATCTGTATCCCCACTTTCTATAGCTTTTGATAAAGCTTTTTGATCTATCAATATACCTAAATCTGTATCCCCACTTTCTATAGCTTTTGATAATGCTATTGATCTATCAATATACCTAAATCTGTATCCCCACTTTCTATAGCTTTTGATAATGCTATTTGATCTATTAATATACCTAAATCTGTATCCCCACTTTCTATAGCTTTTGATAAAGCTATTTGATCTATCAATATACCTAAATCTGTATCCCCACTTTCTATAGCTTTTGATAAAGCTTTTTGATCTATCGATATACCTAAGTCTGTATCCCCCACTTTCTATAGCTTTTGATAAAGCTATTTGATCTATCAATATACCTATTTCTGTATCCCCACTTTCTATAGCTTTTGATAAAGCTTTTTGATCTATCAATATACCTAAATCTGTATCCCCACTTTCTATAGCTTTTGATAAAGCTATTTGATGTATCAATATACATAAATCTGTATCCCCACTTTCTATAGCTTTTGATAAAGCTTTTTGATCTATCAATATACCTAAATCTGTATCCCCACTTTCTATAGCTTTTGATAATGCTATTTGATCTATCAATATACATAAATCTGTATCCCCACTTTCTATAGCTTTTGATAATGCTATTGATCTATCAATATACCTAAATCTGTATTCCCACTTTCTATAGCTTTTGATAATGCTATTTGATCTATCAATATACCTAAATCTGTATCCCCACTTTCTATAGCTTTTGATAATGCTATTGATCTATCAATATACCTAAATCTGTATCCCCACTTTCTATAGCTTTTGATAATGCTATTGATCTATCAATATACCTAAATCTGTATCCCCACTTTCTATAGCTTTTGATAATGCTATTTGATCTAACTATATACCTAAATCTGTATCCCCACTTTCTATAGCTTTTGATAATGCTATTCGATCTATCAATTTACCTAAATCTGTATCCCCACTTTCTACAGCTTTAGATAATGCTATTTGATCTATCAATATACCTAAATCTGTATCCCCACTTTTTATAGCTTTTGATAATGCTATTTGATCTATCAATTTACCTAAATCTGTATCCCCACTTTCTATAGCTTTAGATAATGCTATTTGATCTAACTATATACCTAAATCTGTATCCCCACTTTTTATAGCTTTTGATAATGCTATTTGATCTATCAATTTACCTAAATCTGTATCCCCACTTTCTATAGCTTTAGATAATGCTATTTTATCTAACTATATACCTAAATCTGTATCCCCACTTTCTATAGCTTTTGATAATGCTATTTGATCTATCAATATACCTAAATCTGTATCCCCACTTTCTATAGCTTTTGATAATGCTATTTGATCTAACTATATACCTAAATATGTATCCCCACTTTCTATAGCTTTAGATAATGCTATTTGATCTATCAATTTACCTAAATCTGTATCCCCACTTTCTATAGCTTTTGATAATGCTATTTGATCTATCAATTTACCTAAATCTGTATCCCCACTTTCTATAGCTTTTGATAATGCTATTTGATCTTTATGCATCTTCATCAGTAGTGGAACTTGATGGGCAGCTCTTGGTTCATAATCTAACAACTGAAAATACAATGATATGTCGAAATGTCAAAAAGCATAGAAAGTTTGTGTGTCAAATACATGTAATCACTTACTAAGTTGTCCTCAATGCTGGACTAGTGTTGTATATTGTTAACAGCAGAAAGTTCAATTTGTTGTTGAATAAAAAATTTAAAAAAAAAGTTGTCCTCAATGCTTGTTTGTATTTAATTGGCATTTTCTACATATTTGTGCAAATTTGGTAAATGGGAAATCTTGGAAAAATATGGTAATATATCAGGTTATGTTTAATTGAAGTAGTATTTATAAAGCTTGTGGTAGCATCTGGATGCTTAGTGGCTACAAAGGCTATAGCTGATTCACTTAGGACAATCCTAGCGTCTTGACCGTCCCGTCCTGGTAAACAGTTCTGAGCCTGGCTCATGGGACAACAATAACTACATACACTATAGTGTTATAGCTAGAACACTTCCATATTTCAATTCTGCTTATTTTTCACCATTTCAATCTTTTTGAAACCTTATTTATTTTATAAAAGTACCTACTCTAATGGCTAGTTCTTCTCTGCCACATTCCAGAGCTTCATTAGCTACTTCTGAGTAAGAGACACCTGGTGTATCACCAAGTTTTTGGGCAATCGCTCGCGCAATGACTTCATCATCTTGATTCTTCTGCTTAACCTATTCAAAGAATCAACAAATGAGCTGGGTCGGATAGAAACTGTTGAAAATTGATGCCATTTACATGATATAAAACCATATACAAAACATACCACTTATCAGCTTTTATTTTGTATTTTAATTTTCCAAAATTGATCAAAGTCTTATCAATGTACATGTATATATGCACTTGTATAAGGTCTATTTCTGTCTGACGCAGCTCATATAATATGTACAAAATATGCATTATCATTTCTTTTTAATTCTTAGCATATTGTCCAGACAAAGAGTTTGGTCCAAATAAATTAACTTCCACGTTTTGATATTGGCTTAAAATTAACATAGAACATCATTTAAATGTGTTAATAAGGACATCAAACTGTTGGTTTAGAAAGTGACTCTTTTAATAACCTACCATGTTGAATCTTTATTGTTCACTAATTTTCATGGTTAGAGGTGAATAATGAATTGAAGTGTGAACAAAATTTCCTACATGATTGTTTGCAGAATTTGACCCCCAAAAAAATCAAGCATCCACCAAAAATCTATAAATCTAGGGAAACTGATAATAAACTGTTGAATAAACAAATAGACAGTAAATTCCAAAGAAAAGACATTTTAGTGTTACAATTTTTCATTTCATTCTAAACATTGAAGTCTACAAAACATTTTCCACTATAACAGTTGATTGTTTAATGTGTTGATATATTGAGTACCTTATAACATGCCCAATGGGCCAGTATTCTAGAACTTCCTTCAGCTTCTGGTATCTTCAAATATTGACTTATTTTGATAGCATATGCAAAGAATTTCCTCAGTACTAGTCTATCTATCAACAGTTGTTTAAATTTTTCTCTAATCTGTTAAATTTGTTAAAAAATTACATTTATATGGTTACATCTATTTACATTACTAAATTTTGAATTTCCCCAAAAATCTCTGTATTTCACCAAAATATCTTTAATTCTGAAACTATTAACTGTATGAAAACAAAACAGTAAATCATAAAGCATCTTTAGTTAACCTAATTTTGTTATATACTGAATACACTTCCAACTATAACAGTTGTGTTTATGTTATGAAATCTGAAACCCTTTAAATGAAACAATGTATTCTAGTTCTATTATGGAACCTTCTAAATAAACATGATTTTGTTATAGATACTGAAAAACCCTTCTAAATGAAAAAAATTGTTGTTTTTTTATTGGATAATGAAAACCATCTTAAATGATACAATGTTTTTTTTAAATGATTCTAAAATCCCTTCTAAATGAAAATTTATTTTGTATAATAATGAAACCCTTTAAATGAAAGCATTGTTTTTGTTATGATCTGAAACCACTTCTAAATGAATACAATGTTTTTGTTATGACTGAAACCCTTCTAAATGATAATAATTTTGAAACCCTTCTAAATGAAACAATGTTTTTGTTATGATCTAAAACCCTTCTAAATGAAACAATGTTTTTGTTATAATTGAAACCCTTCTAAATGATACAATGTTTTTGTTATGATCTAAAACCCTTCTAAATGATAACAATGTTTTTGTTATGATCTGAAACCCTTCTAAATGAAACAATGTTTTGTTATGACTGAAACCCTTCTAAATGAAACATTTGATACTGAAACCCTTCTAAATTGTTAATGATTGAAACCCTTCTAAATGAAACAATGTTTTTGTTATGATCTGAAACCCTTCTAAATGAAACAATGTTTTTGTTATAATCTGAAACCCTTCTAAATGATACAATGTTTTTGTTATGATCTAAACCCTTCTAAATGAACAATGTTTTTGTTATGATCTGAAACCCTTCTAAATGAAACAATGTTTTTGTTATGACTGAAACCCTTCTAAATGAAAACATATGATCTGAAACCCTTCTAAATGAAACAATGTTTTTGTTATGATCTGAAACCCTTCTTAATGAACAATGTTTTTGTTATGATCTGAAACCCTTCTAAATGATAACAATGTTTTTGTTATGATTGAAACCCTTCTAAATGAAACAATGTTTTTTTATGATCTGAAACCCTTCTAAATGATACAATGTTTTTGTTATGATCTGAAACCCTTCTAAATGAAACAATGTTTTTGTTATGATCTGAAACCCTTCTAAATGAAACAATGTTTTTGTTATGATCTGAAACCCTTCTAAATGAAACAATGTTTTTGTTATGATGAAACCCTTCTAAATGAACATTTGATGATCTGAAACCCTTCTAAATGATACAATGTTTTTGTTATGATATAAACCCTTCTAAATGAAACAATGTTTTTTTATAGATCTGAAACCCTTCTAAATGATACAATGTTTTTGTTATGATCTGAAACCCTTCTAAATGATACAATGTTTTTGTTATGATTGAAACCCTTCTAAATGAAACAATGTTTTGTTATGACCTGAAACCCTTCTAAATGAAACAATGTTTTTGTTATGACCTGAAACCCTTCTAAATGATACATATGATCTGAAACCCTTCTAAATGAAACAATGTTTTTGTTATGATCTAAAACCCTTCTAAATGAAACAATGTTTTTGTTATAATCTGAAACCCTTCTAAATGATACAATGTTTTTGTTATGATCTAAAACCCTTCTAAATGATACAATGTTTTTGTTATGATCTGAAACCCTTCTAAATGAACAATGTTTTGTTAGACTGAACCCTCTAATGAAACAATGTTTTTGTTATGACCTGAAACCCTTCTAAATGATACATATGATCTGAAACCCTTCTAAATGAAACAAAGTTTTTGTTATGATCTAAAACCCTTCTAAATGAAACAATGTTTTTGTTATAATCTGAAACCCTTCTAAATGATACAATGTTTTTGTTATGATCAAAACCCTTCTAAATGATACAATGTTTTTGTTATGATCTGAAACCCTTCTAAATGAAACAATGTTTTGTTATGACCTGAAACCCTTCTAAATGAACATATGTTTTGAAAACCCTTCTAAATGAAACAATGTTTTTGTTATGATCTGAAACCCTTCTAAATGAAACAATGTTTTTGTTATGATCTGAAACCCTTCTAAATGATACAATGTTTTTGTTATGATCTGAAACCCTTCTAAATGATACAATGTTTTTGTTATGATCTGAAACCCTTCTAAATGAAACAATTTTTTGTTATGATCTGAAACCCTTCTAAATGAAACAATGTTTTTGTTATTATCTGAAACCCTTCTAAATGAAACAATGTTTTTGTTATGATATGAAACCCTTCTTAATGAACAATGTTTTTGTTATGATCTGAAACCCTTCTAAATGATACAATGTTTTTGTATGATTGAAACCCTTCTAAATGAAACAATGTTTTTGTTATGATCTAAACCCTTCTAAATGATACAATGTTTTTGTTATGAATCTGAAACCCTTCTAAATGATACAATGTTTTTGTTATGATTAAAACCCTTCTAAATGAAACAATGTTTTTGTTATGATCTGAAACCCTTCTAAATGAAACAATGTTTTGTTATGACCTGAAACCCTTCTAAATGATACATATGATCTGAAACCCTTCTAAATGAAACAATGTTTTTGTTATGATCTAAAACCCTTCTAAATGAAACAATGTTTTTGTTATAATCTGAAACCCTTCTAAATGATACAATGTTTTTGTTATGATCTAAAACCCTTCTAAATGATACAATGTTTTTGTTATGATATGACAACCCTTCTAATGAACAATGTTTTTTACCTGAACCCTTTAATGATACATTGACTGAAACCCTTCTAAATGAAACAATGTTTTTGTTATGATTGAAACCATTCTAAATGAAACAATGTTTTTGTTATGATCGAAACCTTCTAAGAACATGTTTTTTTAGATCTAAACCTTCTAAATGATACAATGTTTTTGTTATGATATGAACACCCTTCTTAATGGAACAATGTTTTTGTTATGATCTGAAACCCTTCTAAATGAAACAATGTTTTTGTTATGATCATGAAACCATTCTAATGGAACAATGTTTTTGTTATGATCTGAAACCCTTCTAAATGAAACAATGTTTTTGTTATGATATGAAACCCTTCTTAATGGAACAATGTTTTTGTTATGATCTGAAACCCTTCTAAATGATACAATGTTTTTGTTATGATCTGAAACCCTTCTACATGGAACAATGTTTTTGTTATGATCTGAAACCCTTCTAAATGAAACAATGTTTTTGTTATGATACGAAACCCTTCTAAATGAAACAATGTTTTTGTTATGATCTGAAACCCTTCTAAATGAAACAATGTTTTTGTTATGATCTGAAACCCTTCTAAATGAAACAATGTTTTTGTTATGATCTGAAACCCTTCTAAATGATACAATGTTTTTGTTATGATATGAAACCCTTCTAAATGGAACAATGTTTTTGCAGCATGATTTATAATAAAAATTTCTTGCTAAACAAATTACCAAAAAATATTTTCATTTTATCAGATATAAATATAAGCATTGTCTGACATCCACATCATTTAGACTCTATTGGTGGTTGTCTCAACGGCAATTAAACAACATCTCCTCGTTTTTATCAAGTTTTTTAGTAAAAGCAGAAGTTTAATGATAACTTTATGTTTATCACTGCTGCAAAGATAAGTGACAACAGAATCTATTTCTAAAAGGATACTGTGTATATGTCAATGGTATTCCTATGGCATGATTCCTGACTTGGTTAAGTACTCGTAACATCTGACACATGTCAACAAAGGCTTGTGGATTATAATCTGTTAAGAAACATTTTCCAAAGGAAGCAGCCTGAAATACACAACATAAACAAGAATGTGTCCATGTACATGAATGCCCCACTCACACTATAATTTTCCATGTTCAGTGGACTGTGAAATTGGGGTCAAAACTTTAATTTGGAATTAGAATTAGAAAGATCATATCATGGGGAACATGTGTACTAAGTTTCAAGTTGATTGGACTTCAACTTCTCCAAAAACTACCTTGACCAAAAACTTTAACCTGAAGCGAACGGACGCACGGACGAACGGACGCACGGACAAACGGACGAATGGACGGACGAACAGACAAACGGAGGCACAGACCAGAAAACATAATGCCCCTCTACTGTCGTAGGTGAGGCATACAAATCCCATAAGTGCTTTCTTTTTCTTTGAAGAAATAATATTTGAAAGCTCTGGTATTTCATAGTGTGAGCTATAATACAGACTCTATTTTAGTAAATAAATATCTAGTATCACTTAACCAGAATCCTCATTGCAATAATGAGTCAAGTTCAAGTTGTGATGAGTAGTTCAGAAGGTCTCCCTATAAATTTGGCTATTCTAAGTTAATTTGGGAATAAGACATAAATGTGTTTGCCAATACTATTGCCTTTATTGTTGTTATTTACATCAGAGAGTATCACAAGTTAAAGCCCTGCCTTATGCCACTGAAAGGAGCCATAATTCCATCAACAACAGATACAACAGAACAAAACATAAATTCAAGCAAATTTCATAAATTATTATGAACCAATATGGCAAAATTCTGGAGCAACTTCTTTGTGCATAATTCAATAAATTTAGACAAGTAAAAATTAAAGAATTTCCTTAGTCTAAATGTAGTAAGTTAAGCACACAAAAAAATCATATGGAAAGATAGACACACTTGATCTGGAAATAATTTTTTATATGAATGATATTTACTTATCTTCTATATATGTAGCATATTAATCTATTGTAATAAAAATTCATAATATCGAATAAAATTTGTAGATTTAGCTAACAAAGTCCTTATATTTGTATAAAGTAACATTCGTTTATTATAGTGGAAAATTGTTTTAACGTTAAATAAGCTATAATTAAAAATTGCTTGCTCGTCCCACTCTGTGATTAATATTAGATAAATCTGGTTAATTTCCCAATCAATCTGTCATGAAAGGGAGATATATAATTCGATTTTCATTTATATTCTTTTTCAAAAATGATGAACGGTTCTTTATATTGGTATGTAATCATTTTAAACGTTTCAAATTTATGAAATTATATTTGTACATCAATTTTTTTGATACGACAATAACAAAAACTGAAATATATTGAATTGATACATTTTGTAATTATTCAAAATTATATCAGAAACCTATACTTAATAATTATAAAATAATGAACCTGTTAAAGGGAGACAATACTCGCAAAACTTTTTTTTCGATTGGCACATAATACAAAGGAATGTCACTCTTGCATACAAATGGCACATCAATATAATTAATTAACCGTGCATTCTTGCTCCACCTTCAATGAAGATTCTAAATTATAAATATAACCAAAAGTTGTTAATCTAAAGGATAGTGAAGACTAATGAAAGCTAACCCAGTGTAAACAATATTTCTTTGAAATTTTTTAAAACTTCCTCAGAAAAATACTCGGGCCACTTGACTTTCATAGCTCATAGTTAATGTTTTTACACAATACTTTAATAAAGTGGTTAAAGATTATTTGCTTCTCAAAGTGTAAGACGCAATTAAAATCATATGCTTGCATCATCTTACCCAAATACAGATTTAATTAAGTCCTGAACATTTCGACATTTGTTTGTTTATTTTTATCAATACCGGTTTGTAAACAAATCACAAGTACATGTAAAGATCTGACTGAATACCTATATCCCGATATCGTCTGCAGGTAAATATGTTAATATATGTAATATGCTATATGTTATATAATAAACCATTCAATACCAACAGCACAAAAAGGTCTACAATAAGATCAATCTTTATGAAGTCCAAGTGCCATAATTTTATTCCTTTAAAGTGTAACAACTGGAGAAAAATGCAAAGAACATGATTGTAACTCGTTATTATTCAACTGCATATATCTAAACTTACACATATGATGATAAGAGCTTTGAAAAATAAATATTTTAAAAATATGATATGGAGCGAGTGACAAAAAATATATGCTCCAAATACAGCGCAAAAAGGTCTGCAATAAAAGCAATCTTCATGAAGTCCAAGTGCCATAATTCTATTAAAAGTGTAACAACTGGAGAAAAATGCAAAGAACATGAGTGTAACTTGTTATTATTTAACTGCATACATTTAAACTTACACATATGATGATAAGAGCTTTGACAAATAAATAAAAATATGGAGCTAGTGACATAACAGTAAAACAACTTTTTAAGTTTTAGTTTGTTTTAAACATATTTGTTTATAGTGGATTGGGAAACAAGTTTTGCAACTTATATTAATCCCTTTCCACTTTGCGGGTGCGAGTGCTGCCTTGTAGCGGCATTAGCCTGCTCTTTTTCGAAATCTACAAGGGTGTCTTTAACGTGCAAGAGATATGGCTCTCTCTTAACACGGGTCAGCCATTTATCGTCCCCGTCCGACGGACTATCATCGTTTCCTTAAGACCATACTCGCAAATGGTGTCAAGGGAGAGCCGAAAATTCAGTCCCTGAAATTTTCATCCCAGACGGGAATCGAACCAGGAACCATTGTGTTAGTAGTCCGATGCACTAACCACTACACCACGGCTCTCATAACTTTTTAAGTGGATATATATATTGTTACCCTTAGTAACTGTTTCTGTTTTGTTGGTTCTAATTCATGACCTGATGCCTGGATACATTGGTCTACAGCGATATCTAGTTTGTCTTTGATCATTCTGACATACTCATCTGCTTTCTGACTTCCTTTCTGAAAAACAAATTAAATCAATAAGATAGAAGTTGTTACTTGTTTGATGACCAGTGACACATAATTCATAAAAGTTTAAGATCAGATCAAATTTACGATTTAAAATACAATAGGCATGTGATGCAAAGTAAGTTGATAGGAATGAAAGGGAGGAACTTATGACTGCAATTGGTAATTGAGGGCATCCCCTTGAGAGTTGTTGCATTGTTGCATGGATTCTAAAATATGCAGAGTTTGGCAAGGCATCATATTTATCATCCCCATTTCAATTATATTTTCATCCTGCACAGCCAATTAGGGTTATGGAATTTGGGATTACTTGGCCATTTTTATAGTAATTATTGGATTACCAAACCAAATATTTCATGATTATTTGATTATCTAGAACTGTATTTATGACTTTTTGATTTAACTAAATGAATAATAAATGATTTTGTGATTAAATTGGCAAAAAAATTGTGATAATGTGATTACTTGGGACACCCCAATGAGGGGCTTCACATATATTATATAGTATACAATTTTATACTATATAGTTATACCATAAATTCTCTGTTAGCTTCATACAACATGGCACCTGGTTCCATAGATCCTATCTTAAATATTTTCTCTGTTACATCTGAAATAATTATATAAGATATTTTTACATTATGACAGTATACTGTGAATTCATTCATTTTCATTTGTATAAATTTAGGTTTAATTAAATTTTTGTGGAAACTTAATTTTTTGTTTTCACAAATTCTGCATTAAAGTATACATCGCATGTAAAAATAAGAAGATACAGTATAATTGATAATTATGAGACAACTCTCCACCAGAGACTAATTGACATAAAGGTCACTGTGGGTTGTAATTCATGTAACAAGTTTTCCTATGAACTATACATTCAGAACAATGGACTGAAATGCCAGATTATTCATTGCAGTTTCAGGAAGTACTGCATACTCATAAATGTAATGCTATCAACATTTAAAATGTGAAACCCATCTACATACAAAGACTGATTGGAGTGGTTACTGTTCCAACTTTCACCATTGGTGACACAGGTAATAATAAACAGCTGCGCCATGAGCGCATGATACACCCGTCGTCTTGTGTGTAAATATTATGCAATAATCATAGATAGTTTCTGACATACGGTGCAACATGTGACCCCCCTTTTTTTTATTTTTACAAAAAACTTAATTCCTCTAAAATAAAATTTTGAATCAAATCAAAAAATAAAGATCTTAAGATTAATATTACTAAGAAGTGTGTAAAGTTTTAAGCAAAAATCATAAATCCTCTTTAAGAAACGGCGCGACATGTGAAAACCCCCTCCCCCTTTTTTATAAAATACTCAATAACTCAAAAATTAAATTTTGAAAAAGTATACTGATCTTTAGATTAATATAATAACTAAGAAGTGTGTAAAGTTTTAAGCAATTATCATAAATCGTTTTTGAGATACAGTGCGACATGTGAAAAAAACACACCCCTGTTTTAGTTACCAAGTCCCGTAACTCAAAAAGTTTTAATCTTATTTTCACCAAAATGTATAGATCGTTTGACAATCATAAGAAACAACTGAATTAAGTTTCATGAAACTTGGATAAGTCGTTCTCAAGTTACCGTGCGACATGTTTACGCCGGACAGAGAGACGGACGGACAGACGCTGGACATTTGTATATCATAATAATCCCGTCAAAATTTTGACGGGCATTTAAAAAAACTAGCAAATATTTTTTGAATTTTTGTTATTTTTGAAGACTTATTCAAATCTATTAGTTACATGTGTCATAAGAGTGCTATTAATAACTGCATTGTTTAATATATTTCTTAATTTAAAAAAAAAAGATTTTAAAAGTTTAATAAATTTTACCTGGAACTTTATGTAAAAACTCATGCTGATAATTTTGTATAATGCGAAGTCCATCATCCTCTTGTGTTAGGTGTACAGGGGAATCAAACTGAAATCTAAAACAAAGTTAAATTAGAACAAGAGGCATGCATGTCACCCTCAACCATTACCCCACTTCTAATTTAAAATATCAGAAAACAGTAAGAAATCTGACAAATCCTAAAAAAACCATTACATAACAATTTTCAATTTACTTACTTGATCCAATCTTTATCTGGTCCCACCACCAACATGATTTTATCCCACATTGCTACAACAGCTCCACTGCCACACCTTCAACCAAAACAGCAAGTATCACTTATACGATCAACAAGAAAAAACTAAAAGAATCTACCATTGGAATTAACTTACAAAAAGGATTGGACCACCACCCATAGTTTAGATATATAAGTGTCTTCCCTTGGTACCACATATGTTTTTTATGAAACACCATTAGAAGAAAAAGATGAGTTTATTAAAAAAGCATTTACAATGTAGTTAACAGGAAAATATATATCATATCCTAAAGATCAATTTCTATATGTTTTAAAAACCTTTTCTTAGTTATCAATTCTTTAATTTACATATGCATGAAGTGCATAAATTATTTTATCAAAAACGTTAATTATTTGACTGTCCTTGTATCCACGGTCACAATACTTCAAATCATATCTAGTATTTGAGATAACAAACATTGCATTTATATAAACAGTATTTACCATGCTAATTGTTGTGGGCACTGTGGTGACTTTGTATTAAATTCACAATAACATTTCTGTAAAAAATAAGCATTTAAATTATCTAATATGTAAATACTGAACTTATTTAATAGCATTATTTCAGGCAGCTATATCAAAAGATTTGTCAATGTCTGTTGGAAACCTTTCGTTAATGATTAAAAAAACATGAATAACAAAAATGAAGTTTTGTCAAATTAAGCATACCCTAATCATAATTCAAAGTATCAGAAAACATGAAGTATGTGTCTGACAGATTTAAAAAAGGAAACTCATGTTACAACTGATCATTGTTTAAATCTGCTGACCAAATATAAAGGCATTCTGTTCAGTTGTTTCTGTGACAAGTGTGATGTAAATATTTGTTGGTATTTACCTGTAAATCTGAGGAGCCAATCCAGATTACACCTGAATCAGTAAACATGGCCAGGTATTTATTACTGTAAGAAACGGACATCATTACATATTCATTAACCTCTGCTGAAATCTGGGGACTCTGTAAATTAGAAGGTTCTGCACATTAGTAATACAATGTAATTACATCAGACATGTAAACATTTAAATAACATTTGATTTGATGTGTGTAAGTTCTCAGAAAAATGTTCTAGGCTAAGAATTCTTACAAAAACAGCTGTATCTCATCTTTACAAATTTCTTTTATAAAATTAAAAGTAAAAGCTCAATTCACTTATAGTGTATTGGAAATCACAGATCTTAGGAAACATACCATTATATGCTTCCAATATGTTTTACCATAATATCAGTTAAAAAAGGGGGGAATAAAGTGAAGAAGGAATAAAGGTATACGTCATCTACCTGATACTGGAACTGTCCACCATGATCAATTAAATAGAGTTCTTTCCCTTTAGCTACAAGTGCTCGGGACTGACGATCTAAGTTAATGATGGTCCAGCTACTAGGTTCTGTCTGCAATCCTGAAATATTCACATTAGAAATACATTTTATATCAACTGTTGTCTAATGCACACATCATAATTTGTTGTTCAAAATTTCAAAACCTACCATAAAAAGTATTGAGGAACATGCCATTATAATTCATGGAGAACAAAAGTTAACTGACCATGTTTTTGTTGATAGCAACAATGTCTAACTTTCAATAAGCAGTCATGTTACTAGTCTAATTGTCTAATTAAATGAGATTACAACCTAAAACAAGGCCTTATCCAAACTTTTGTATTGTGCAGAAATACATTTATATAAAAATTCATTAACCATAGGCAGTTACAAACATTTCATGCTCATGCTGATCAATGATCTTAAAACAAAGTTTTATTGATTGAGAAAAAGATATTTTTTTTATATCTATGTTTTCTAGTTTTGCCAAAGTCTGGATACAAATCTTTTAAAAATTTGGACTTCTTTGAACATTTAAATTTTTGGTTCACCCTAATACACCACAAATAATAATAAATGAACAGTACTTACCTGGAACTTCAGCCAATCGTCTTATCCTAGGATCATCCACACTGTTGATTATAAATATTCTAAATGTACTGGTTAGAATGGCTATCCCAGTTCCTTGGAAACTATTAAAAATCTGACAGTCTATCACCTTCACATCTTTGGCTTCCTTAAACACAAGTATACAAGAAGGTAGAATATTGACTGATTGGTGATTAATGTCCACTTACATATATCAAATGCATAATTAATTTAAATGAATACTGTAAATTTCTGGTAGATTGAATTTGAATGAGACAATTTTGTGGAATAAAGAGGATCAAAACCATTGCTAATGATAAATCTAAAGTGCTACATCTGGAAAGGAGAAATATCAATATTACAAGGATTGGTATATCTTATACCCTTGCTTTGATAATGTAGTCTTGATAAAAATCAACAACATATATTGACAAACAGCTGGTACATTTTTTAGCATATTAATCTATTGTAATAAAAATTCATAATATGCAATAAAATTTGTAGATTTAGCTAACAAAGTCCTTATATTTGTATAAAGTAACATTCGTTTATAGTGGAAAATTGTTTTAACGTTAAATAAGCTACAATTAAAAATTGCTTGCTAGTTCCTCTCTGTGATTAAAATTAGATAACTCTGGTTCATTTCCAAATCAATCTATCATGAAGGGGAGATAATTAATTCAACTTTCATTTATAGTCTCTTTCAAAACTGATGTACGGTTCTTTATATTGGTATGTAATCATTTTAAACTTTTCAAAATTTATGAAATTATATTCGTACATCAATGTTTTTGATACAATTCAATTCAATTCAATATTTTATTTACGTCTCACCTTATGTATAAAATTACACAATACATTTATAAAAGATACATTTTGTATACATAAGCCAATCTGTACAGATTTATGAGAGACGATAATCACTTAAAAGAATATGTATATGTACATATTAAATATTAAACCTAAATGGTAAAATTATACAACAAAAGTATTTAATTATTATTTACAATATAAAACTTCTCGGCGTCGTTTAAGAATAAAATTACAGGTTTTGGCACATAATCTTATAATATCTTGATTCGAAAATAAAAATACCATTTTCTGACAATCTGTAAAACTATTAAAATGTTCATCAATTTTAAGAGACTCAGTAAAAAGAACTTGTCTAAGATCATTATAAACAGGACAATGTAAAATAACATGATATTCATCTTCGACAGTATTAAAACAATTAAAACAACATCTCTCTTCCAGCGGCAAATTTTCATACCTCCCAGTTTCCAGTCTAATAGGAGCCACCCCACATCTAAATTTTGCAAAGGCGCTTCTTTCACAAAAAGGCATTAACAGTTTGCAGTAGTTTTCTACAACATACTCCTGCTTAAAAATATTATAGGTTCTCAATTTATTCCGCCCATTTCCCCGTCTGGAAGAGGATGAACTAACAATACTTTTCCATTCTTCAATATAAATATCAAACATTCTTGACATGACTGTATCAATAAACATATTTTTATTAATATTAGTGTTTGTATTACAAAAGTCAACCAATTCAAGTTCCGTGAAATGTTTTTTAACAATGAAATTCCAATTTTTCACAATTCTATGTTTCAGACTGACCTCATCTGCCCATATGAATATTTTCCTATTAATACGATCTGGCTCCATATTTACTAATCTGTGCCAGTGTCTTGCAATTACTTTCCATTGAGTATGGTAAATTGGAATCCACCCCATGTCTCCCATAATAGCTGGATTAGGTGTATATTTACCAACACCAAGGAAGAACCTACACGCTCTCATTTGAATCGCATTAATAAATGAGAAATTCTTGCATCCCCAAATCGCGGCACCATATTCAACAATAGGACTTACAAGTGCATCAAATAGTTTTTTATAGACGTCATATGACATGCCACCAATAGCTTTACACTTAGCTATAACCAGACCTAGAGCTCTGTTTGCTGACCTAGCAACTGCTTTTGCAGTAATACTAAAGTCTAGAAACTCATTTAAAACAAGGCCTAGATAAGCATATTCGCTGCTAGTAGCAATATTCATATCCCCACACTTAAAGACGTGACTTGATCGTTCAAATGAGGTCGGTCTGAAATGGACAACATTACTCTTACATGAATTAATAGTCATTTTATTGTCAGTACACCAATGATATAACTCATCTAAGAGGTTTTGTAACTCATTCTCAGTATTTGCTAACAGTACGATATCATCAGCATACAATAAAATACATACTTTTTCTCCCCCAATGTCAACACCACAATCAAATGATTTTAAGTATACAGCTAATTCATTTATAAAAATGTTAAATAATAAAGGAGAAAGTGGACAACCTTGTTTTAAACCACAGTTCACAGTAAACCAATCTGTATTGAAGCTATTGACTCTGATCGAGCACCTGACCCCATTATAAAGGGACTTAATAGCCATACACATTTTTACATCAACCCCCAGAGATGTGAGTTTTTCCCATAACAGTGTCCTATTAATCGTATCATACGCCTTCTTAAAATCGATAAATGCACAAAAGGTGGATTTTCGTAGTTTTTTACGAACATCGACTAAACTAGTAAGTGAAGATATTTGATCTATGGTACTCCTTCCCTTCCGGAACCCATTTTGATCATCAACTAAGGACTTATTATCTTCAACCCATTGAGACAGCCTCAAGTTTAATATGTTACAATATAATTTATATGAAGCTGGGGCTAAAGCAATACCCCTATAATTTAAGGGGTCTCTTTTGTCTGACATGTTATTTTTGGGTATCGGATTAATAATTATATTATTCCACATCTCTGGGACTTTACCAGTTTTAAAACACCAATTAAACAATCTATGTAAAAATATAATACAATTCTGGTTACATAAAACATCAGCTGGAATATTATCTACACCAGAGGCTTTGCCTCTTTTGCTTTTACATACGACATTAAAAACCTCTTCAAAAGAAATTTCTTCTGTTAAAAGAAAGTCGCTTTCTGTCAAAACGGCAGGGCTCTGATCGACTGGAATGTTCCTATCCGTAGTAACCTGGTTACCTGTTTGATTAAGTAGATCGGCATAGTCCGATTTCCACTTTAACAAAACATCATCAACATTTGAAGATACATTACCATTTGCGTCTACAACTTCCATTGGTATTAAAGTTTTGCGTTCCGAAGCAATTCCTATCTTACCTATCTTCTTCCAAAACGTTTGTTGATCAGCTTTTGATTCCAACAATAATTCTTGCTGCAATGTGTACCAGTACTTACGTTTTGCTTTTTGAACCTCACGATCGAAAACCCTTCGTTTTGACACAAAACTGGACTTTAACTCAACACAAGACACACGAGACAATTTGCCCTTTTTCCATAACTTTTCTGCACAACACATATCATTAAAAAATACACTTAAATTGTCATTCCACCAAGGTTTTTTAATTCTCTTTCTCTTATTACAATACGTACTATCAGACATGACAATTACTTTTGAATGCAATTTCTGATTCATTTCTTCGCTGACAATGGCACAAAAATCAGTATAAACTTGGTCAATATTACATTGGGATACTTCATTTGTTTCAAGACCATTGATAGTATCTAAAAGTCGTAAATGTATATCATCGCCGTGACAAAAATTTGAAGGTATGTTTTTTACATCAAACTTAATAAATTCAGGACTACGCTTTCCTGAGGTATGACACGACGGTAATGAGGCGCTGATATTTAACTCACAATACAACAAAGAATGGTCGGGTATCGATCTAGCATCCAACCCAGTCATATTAAGCTTAGATTTTATAATTAAGTCCGAAGCTCTAATAACTTTGAAGTCTTGAAAAAAATGAAGATTTTCATAGCTAGTAATACAATAATCAACAACCGATTGACCCTTTGATGAAACACATGTGAAGTCATTGTTTGTACCAACTCTACCGTTCAACATACAACAATTGCTACTTGTTAAAAAATCAATAAATGTAGTACAGTAACTATTACGTGTAAAATCTATAACACTTCTCATATTTATACAATCGACTCCAGGAATGTAATCATACTCATCGCCACATCTACTATTAAAGTCTCCACAAATATAAAATAAACCATCATTTTGGAATTCATAAACTTGTGAAATTAATGTGTCAAAAAATAGTTCCTTGTCTACTTGCCTAGTAGAGTGATCAGGTGGAAGATAGCAAACACATATATTAAATCTAAAATTTGACAGCCTGTGATGCAGGTACAACCATAAAATACCTTCAAAAGATTGGTCTAAAATACCAATATCAAAAATTTCAGTTAAATAATCTTTAATTAAAAAACCAACTCCACCTGACCCACACTTTGCGTTTTTATGGATGCCATTTCTGTTATGACCAAACCATTTAAAATCATTTACAATCAGTACTTCATCTTTCTTTAGATGAGTTTCAGCTATACCTAAAACATCAAGATTTAAACATGAAATTGAATTTAAACGAACATTAAAATTGTCAGAAAAGGTATTTTTACTCCATCCGTTGACATTCCAAAAACCTATTTTCACCTATCTCCCTCCATGGTATTGATTTGAATTGTCTTGCATGTAATGTTCACTGTTATGTCTTGATGATCGGCGGTCGAAGCTTTCATTGTAACTACTACGTTGTGTGCGGTAATCGGAACTGTCCCTGTGTCGACTGGTTGAAGAATGACGATCGTAACTTCCAGTGTGACTATTATGTTCACGACGCCTATTTGAACGAGCATTACTTTGGAAATCTGAACGGGCGGATTCGTCAACAAGTCTAGATCCTCTCACACGTAGATCTGGGTTAACAGATTTCAGAGTTTTAGTTAGAACTCTCATATTTTCAGATTCAATGCGTTGTTGCAGGGTCATGTCAGGGTGTATATAAATGTTACTATATTGTCTGCTGACTTTAAGTTTATTTTTAGCTGACAATATACTCTCTCGGTCATCTCTTGATTTACATGAGACAACAACCACGCCATCCCGGCCAGACTTGTTGATTTTACGTTCAACATTAAATGTACCTATTCTCGCTAATTTTAGACCCTCAGTGAATAAGGCCGCTACTTTTAATTTTAGGTTCTCATTCCGACCCTCTGGAAGATTTCGAATAATCACATTTTTTGAAATATCTTGTGCTTGGTTTGTTGCTCTACTACCTATTTCACCTACTGTTTTAGAGACTCCATCTAACTTATCTTCAACTACTTTAAGATCTTGATCAATATCTGACCTCAGTGCATCTACAATCTTATTTACATCCTTACGTATTTTGGATGACTCACTATTTACCCGTTTATCTAAAATCTGTTTTAACGTTAAATAAGCTACAATTAAAAATTGCTTGCTCGTCCCACTCTGTGATTAATATTAGATAAATCTGGTTAATTTCCCAATCAATCTGTCATGAAGGAGAGATAAATAATTCGATTTTCATTTATGTTCTTTTTCAAAAATGATGAACGGTTCTTTATATTGGTATGTAATCATTTTAAACGTTTCAAATTTATGAAATTATATTCGTACATCAATTTTTTTTATACACCAATAACAAAAACTGAAATATATTAAATTGATTCATTTTGTAATTATTCAAAATTATATCAGAAACCTATACTTAATTATAAAATAATGAACGTGTTAGAGGGAGACAATACTCGCATAACTTTTTTTTGGGGATGTCAAAAGATCTGAAATTTTAATGCTCAGATACTCAGTCATGATACTTGAGTACTCGGATGATATTTAAACGTCTATTGAAAAGTTTAGATTTTAGGTGGGAGTCAGTGTTTTTGTTATTACCTTTCATAAACATATCAACGAAAGACAAACGTACTACAAACATAGCTTGATCCTCTGTTTTTTGTGTCAATTAAACAATGAATTACCAACTGCCGTTTCTACAAATAACCTATCATAATAGCAATTATTGTTTGTGTACGTATCCATGAACCAAATTTCAATAAAACAAAAATATTTGCAAATTAAACAATTAATGTTAAGTTTCAAATACAGAGTAATTAAATTAATTTAAATGTACATCTCATACCAATCACGTTTACATACATGTAGAAGTCTTGATTAACAAACAAAGCTTGTGATGAGTTAATTATTTATATTATTAATGAAAGTGTTGATCTGTGTACAAACACCGTTAAAAATGTCTCTAATTAGAAGCGAAGGGTCACTTTGATTTTGTTCTTGTTTAGAAATATGATCTGGTCAACAATTTCAGACGAACGACTGTTTGAATTTCTATTTTTTGTTACAAGTAGTGCACATGAAAACATTCTTTCGGAAGGAAAGGACATTGCTGGTATTACTATAACAAATAGTATCCTTAGGATAAACATATTTATGTTGTTAAATGATCTTATTTATACAAAGGGGATATTTGAACAGAACTAAAGAGAGTGGAAATGTGAAGAGAAATAGCTCAAGATGTATAACAGGCAAACGAGTATCCGAGTACTTAAACTGTACTTGAGTACTCTGCCTTCTGAGCGAGTACCGGAGTACTCGTTACCATCCCTACTTTTTTTTTAAATCGGCACATAATACAAAGGAATGTCACTCTTGCATACAAATGGCACATCAATATAATTAATTAACAGTGCATTCGTGCTCCACCTTCAATGAAGATTCTAAATTATAAATATAACCAAAAGTTGTTAATCTATAGGATAGTGAAGACAAATAAAAGCTAACCCACTGTAAAAATATTTCTTTGAAATTTTTTAAAACTTCCTCAGAAAAATGTTCCAGCCACTTGACTTTCATAGCTCATAATTAACGTTTTTACACAATATTTTAATAAAATAGTAAAAGATTATTTGCTTCTCAAAATGTAAGACGCAATAAAAATCGTATGCTTGCATCATCTTACCCAAATACAGATTTAATTAAGTCCTGAACATTTCACAAAAAATTTATGACGCAATATTGGTGAAAAACTTATGATGCAAAATTGGTGAAAAACTTAGGAAGCAATATTGCTAAAAAAGTAAGGAAGCAATCTTGTTGAAAAATCTCCAAAATAGCAAAAAGAGTAATACTTGAGCTCATGATAAGGTACGGAAAGCCCCCAAAAACACTAAGATCAAAAATTAATACAGTAGATGCACAAACACATCACAGAGAAAAATGTCATGTTGGACTTCTGTCATACTGTTTTTAAAGAGTTTCAGATTAACAAAACTAATATAAAAAGTTAGCAAAATGATCACCTGTCCCAATCCAAATGTTCTTTTGAAATTTAGGAAGAAGTCATAGACTAAGACAACACCATCATCCTGTACACAGAGCAGATCTTCTGTAACTGTCCAGCCCATCTTCACTATCTGTCCACTGTTCCACTGTAATAACAAGGACATACTTAAATATAGGATACAGGTATAATATAAGAAGGAGTGTTATGCTTGCCAATGAGAAAATTATCAAAACAGCCCAAAAAGAACAAAGATGTACACAATTACAAGTCACAACATACATGACATAGGGTTTGTTAAATACCAAAAAAAAGTATTACAAGTTAAATACACATTTACTACAATGGCCACAGAGATGTAATTATGTTGATGTCAGGGTTTTTACTAGGGATTTGTAACAGCAAGTTCGGGGATTCACCATTGTTTACCCTGGTGATATTAAAAGAGCAAAGCTTAATAATATCTACAGCTCTTTCCACCATTTTGTAAAAGTTTCTTAAAAAAAAATTGGTCATATACATGTATTTCTGCATTGTAATTGAAATAGATACTAACCCTCATTTGTCCTATTTGATAACCAGCTGCTGTATAGGTGGTAATTACTGGCTTAGTGCTGACCTGTACCCTTGCTGTTTGTGCATCATCTCGTAACAATGCTATAAACAAAGGCAACACTTTTAGAACTTCAGATAAAGCTACAGGTAACAAAATGATTGAAAATAGACAGGCAACCCCAACCATCACTACATAAGTACTGTACATGTAAATTCAGAAATTAATGCAAGGTTTTTATTATTGCGAAAAATGCGACAGAGTTGTAAACGCAATAATTAAAACTGGCATTTTTAAATATTTTTTATGAATTAAGCAGGATTTTTCTCAAAATCATGAAAATTAAAATCACATTCAATTCTAAATTGACAAAATCGCAATAATAAATGCACACAATAATTTCTGAATTTACAGTATTCTGCTGCTTAAAAAAATTGAGGTATAGTAAATTTAATTACTCTACTTATTCCAAATGTAATGTGTTTCCATGAAAGTTTCAAACTAATTCTTCAAACTCATCACAACATCAGCTAGCTCAAAAAATTCTAGTCCATTGCTACATGTACATTGTAGTATTAAAATGATGGCAAGTCTTATCACAGAACAGGTGCACTGAGTAATCAAATTTAGGCTTTAGCCATCTAATTTCAATACAAAACTAGTACTACATTAGTACATACAAATAGAAAGATTGAGCTGAGTAAACTCTATTAAAAAATAGGGGTAAACTCTTGAGGCTCTTAGAGGACTGGCACTTCCTACAATGTACCTTATAGTGTCAACCATTGCATTTATGGACCGATATCATGCATGTACCAATTAACAATGTGTGGGTCAATAGACTCTGAACTGTAGAAATGGGATATGAAAATATTCTTACAGGATTTTTTATTTACTTACCAATTGGTCCACCGTACTGACATGATGCCACGGCTACAAACTTATTGAGATCTACTATGTCAGCCCATCCCATAGAATACAGCTCAGTCTTTCTGAAAATAAATATTCATATAATTTAACTGTCTGTTGTAAACAAATTTCTGCTTCATAGTTTTGGCATGTTCACTGTCTGGTGAGTGTCTCTATTATCATGATTATGCAAAAGCAGGTAGTCAGTAAAAAAGTATATTTATAACTTAAACTACGAGTTGTAATATAGCTGAGGAGAAAGGTAACATTTGGGTATGTACAAAATTTGGAAGTACAAAATGTACATTTATTTTGTACATGTACATGTACAATGTATAAACATGCAGTCACATTTAATTCGATTTTTATTGCAAGATTAAAGCTGTGTGTTCAAAATGAACAAAACAAAAACACAATACCAAAGAATTGTATGCTTCAAGTTCTTATTGTAACTCTATTAGAATGAAAAGGCATTGACCAAAGCACAATTTGTATGAGGGAAAAATGTGTGCATAATCAACGCATTTACAAATCAATAAAATTACAAAATGAAGCATTCAATTCTAATAAATATTCTAAAACAATAAAGATGCATATGTACATATATATGTCAGGCTTTTCATATGGTTTCCTATGTATTTTGTGACATTCTCATGGTTAAGCATGTGCAGTAATGTCTGTAGCAATATATTAAGAAATAGATATATGAATATGCAAATATGTGTACATGTATGTAGTGACAAACATGTAAAATTGAGAATAGATTCAGTGAATGCGTCAACATGGTCTATGAGACAACAACCGACCAAAGAGCAGAAAAACAGAGAGAATCTTTAACCCAGGAAGATCAAGAGAATCCCACATCCTGAGGTGGGCTTTGACTGGCCCTAAAATAAGATAAACATTTGTACTAGAGAAAACCTTTCAGCACAGGTTAATAAATGGGCACATCCAGTCTTTGTCGGAGAGTGAGATTAAATATCTGTCTCAGTGAATCCTGTGAATTCTTACGTGTTTAGGCCCCAAAAAAATATGTCTGTTTTCACGACCGACCCTATTTTGAGCGCCGACCCTAAGCCATTTTATTTCTGTCGTAAAGTGAAAAATAAACTGAACTCATGTTTAAAGTGAAGATAGTGTTGCCTGATACATCCCAATGTTCATAATCATGAATATGATAGCTGTTTTAAGGAAATACGCGACTCGTGTGATGAAATAAACATTTTGACGTCATTTTTTTCCAATCAATAACAAGGGGAAATAATCCAATCATTAAAATTACGGGTAAACTCGGCCCATGATCAACTCTACCCACGACAAGACAAAACGCACACTCAAAATCATGTCACAAAAAATAAAATGAATATACCAACCTACCTACCCTTTTTTTTCAAAGCATGTAACCTTAAACATGTTAAACAGACATATATTTTTTTTGGCCTTTTGAATTTCACTCAAAAAAGAGATGTAGCTAAGCTCTATTGTAAATTTGCTATGCCTACGGCCTCTGTTTGAGTGTTGCTCTAATACACCTTATACTAGTTATAGCTATTTGCATTGCCAGCTGACCTACTTGAACTATTGACGTCATACAATAATCACTTTTCTATTGTGGAATCAGATATTTTGTATTATGATGTAAAAAATTTACGAGAACCTGTGTGATGTCAGAAATGGCTGTCAAATAGCAATAAGGTGTATGTGTACTACAATGTAAAGTAATAACTTAGGAAATTGTTTCCTCAAATAATAAGCCAAATTGTACTTCATTCTTTAGAACAGTTCTTCTTCCGAATACGGGAGTAGACTCCTAGGTAGAAGTGTAAAACTTCCCGGAACTTGTGTGCTATGTACATATGGACTTAATTTAAAAATATATGACAAAGAAAAATCGTTAACAATAACATATATACATTATGTACAGTGGCTTTGTAGTTTAATAAGTTGTTGTGGATCCTTCAAATGTTAGAGTGGATATGCCACTTTTGAAGGATTCCAGGGTGTCAGACAGGTAAACGGACAGAAAGTCACAGGACATAAAGTCACAAATTTGGTAGGACAAAAAGTCACAAATAATATGTTGACAATTGTTTGAATATATAAGAGAAATATCTTGAAATATTTACTTTTTAATACATATATTCATATTAAAGTTTAGGAAATGTGTCATTATACTTGAAAAATGAAGATTTATTTAATTTTAATCATGCAAATAAAAGATTTCTTGGTACCATGAAGCCATTTAAGTGCCAAGCCACTTTGGCATTTTGTTCTTTTAACAATTATTTGATTTACTTTGATATTTTTTTTTGATAAATTTTGTTTACAAAGTTAGATTTTATACAATAGTTCAAGAGAAATACAAAAATGAATTGTGACTTTTTGTCCTGTGACTTTTTGTCCGTGACTTTTTGTCTGTGACTTTTTGTCTGTGACTTTTTGTCTGTGACTTTTTGTCCTGTGAATTTCTGTCCTACATTCGTCAGACATACCTATTGCTTCAGGTAGTGAGTTTCAGTCCGAAATAGTGCGAGGATAAAATGAAATTTATAGAAATCTTTATTTGTTGACATTTGCCTAAATTTATGTTTTCCCCTATAGTACGTCTATCAGTAATATTGTTAAATTGTCCTTAGGAACTTCAAATTTAAAGTTTAAATTTAAATCAAACAATATAAGAATAACCTTAAGTAAACGTCCCCAAGAGGTTCCAGTCGGCAGTTGCCATTAAGAACTAGTATTCCACCCTTTGACACTTGCTAAATCTGTTTTCTTCTGCTTTCTCCAACCGCCCCTTGCATCAATGTAAATAAGTATTAAAATACGAAAACAATTCCGGGTGAGGAGAAGGTCTGTTCTGTTCTGTTCTGTACCGGTGTTTTCCTCCGTTATATATCGGTGCACACCCACTTGGGATATAGGTTTAATGCTTAATCAAATATTTACAAGGATATTTACAAAGTGTTGAAGGTGGTGCTTATGGGGGCTCATGGGTATAAATCATTTTTATTTCTAATATAGGATTTCGCTTTATTTTTTCATAAATGAACTTTATCATATTCTTAATAGAAAAATGAAATTAAAAAAATGGGGTCACCGTTTATTTAAGCTCACAATCTGCCTCCGAAAGAAGCATACATTTTTGATAATGTTTTTTTTTTCTGTTGAACTAATAGGAGAAATAGAGGTAATATCGAAATAAAAAAAGTACTAAATTACCGGAGAAATCGCATAAATTTTACAATTATTTAGTTATGTACATCGTATTTGAAAAGAATAATAAAAAATATAGGTCACCGATTCGTTAAAAAAGATATTTCAATTTTAATGCAAAAAAAAAGCATTTTCGCACCAAAGGAAGCCGATAATTTGGAGATTTTTCAATGCTACAAACATTAAAAAAGTCATCTGAACCTAAACCAAAACGATTTGTTTGGTTGATTTTTGTACCCGCATATCTTAAAGTAATAACTAATAGTGTAATAAATAAAATTTATAATGAAAAAACAAATGTTTTTTTTAAATTTTTTTGCGGAAATTTTTATACCCGCGAGCCTCCTTGAGTTTATATACAGGTGAAACAAGTATTTAAAATTATGTGCTGTTTACATCATTTATAAATCTACCTAGGTTAAATTTTAGGATTATTATACTAACAGTTTTACCACATGTTTTAAAAATAAGTTAAAAGATTTCAAAATATAAAAAAAAAAAAAAAAATTAAAAGTAAATTGAAAACAAAATTCCGGTGCGTTTCTTATGCATTTGGTGACAGAAATTTTGAGAACGTTTTTCTATTTCTATCAGGTCATCTGCTTTTAGATGTGATAAGGTAAAGTAGATGTTGATAACTTTGAGCAGTCCATTATAATTTGAAGCACATCCTCCGGACCTATTTATAATTAGCTCTACTTCCTCCCCCTTTTAACACGGTTACAGATAGAAGTTTGTTCATCTGTTTTTGTCTAACACTCTCCAGAGACTCACATTCCAGCAAAAATGCGTAATGACCTCTCCAGCTTTGGTACAGAGTTAACATGTTCCCTGATGTTGGATTTTTGCTTTAGTTGTTTGAAGCATATATGTTCCGGTTATTAGCCTACTTTTGACTTCTGCTTTTCGAATGTCATTCTGATTGTTTCTGACAGATTTCCAGATGTTATGTGGGTTTTCAGTAGGATTTTCTTGGAATGACAAGTATTTAATTGTTGTTTTTGTTCGGCATTCCTTTTTCAAAATATTTGAATCGTATATATTTATGGCTCTTTTCGGCATTTTTTTTTTCATTTGTATTTTGATGGCGGGTTTTCTATAATATCTTTTTGATTTGGAAAATTATATTTATTTAAGATTTTTTTAAATTTTGTTTATAAATGATTTTGTAAAGTCCTTTCCAAATTTTAGTTCCCATGGCATTGTAGGGTTTTCGTTTTCGTTTCTATTGTATTTTCAAGCCGAGAAATTGTAAAAAATAAGGAAAGCATATTTCTGTCTGAGATAGTTTGAAGGAGAATATACAGGGCAGAGGATGCAGTCCTGTTGGGAAGACTAAGGAATTGTTTAAATATTTTTCTCTGTAGTTTTTCTAGCTCATACTAGTATGTCAGCTTTTGTGCAAATTCAGTGTACTTCCGTACCATAGAGATATCTTGGAACTACATGTTTCCAGATTTTGCAGAGTACTAGCGGACACATTCCTGTACCTTTATGCAGGCCATCACAGGACAGATAAACCAGTTATTTATTTTTCCACCTTTTCGTCTGTGACTTTTGTTTTAACCACCAAATTGTTAAAAATGAACACACCAATAATTGGTTTATACATTACATTCACTGGTGACTTCAAGAACCCATTAATAGTTGTATGAAATTATTTTGTTATGTTGATTAATTTGATCTCTTTTCAGTTTATTATACTATATATATATATATAGATGATCATAGATATCAGAAGATGTGTTATGAGTGCAAATGAGACAACCCTCAAGCCAAGTCACAATTTGTAATAGTAAACCATTAAAGGTCAAAGTACGGTCGAGCTTCAACACGGAGCCTTGGCTCATACCGTGCAGCAAGCTATAAAGGGCCCCTTAATTGACTAGTGAAAACCACTCAAACGGGAAAACCAACGGTTGAATCTATATAAAAACCAGGTGCTCCGCAGGGCGCACCTTTTTACGACCGCAGAAGTCGAACCATGAACAGTTCAGTGGGGAAAGTATGGACACAACATTCAAGCTTGATACAGCTCTGAATTTGGATTGCGATCAAATTTTTGACATAATATGAGTTTCTGACACAAAACAAATGTCAAAATCTGACACATCTATTGCGCAATATTGTGCAATTAAAGATTTTTCCTTTTAACTTTTCAAAAATATTGAATTTGAGAAATTTGGAAAAAAAAAATTGAAAACAACTACCACCATCCTTTTTTAAGTCCAAAACCTAACACTTCTTTATACATAATATACAAGTAGTGTAAGGGAGGTTAATGCGAACATAACCAACATTTTGTATGTTAAATGTTTTAGAATTACCTCTCTTACACTGCTTTTAAATTGTCTTAATTGTCCATTGACCACCAGAAATACCTAGTTTTTCCCCTTTTTGAATTCCGAAACATTTTGAGCCATAACCTCCCAAAGTCAATACTAACCATCCCTTCGTGGTATGGAAACTTGTGCTTTAATTTCAGAGAGATTCATACACTTAAACATAAGTTATTGTTTGAAAACTACAAAAATGATTATTTTGGGCCCCCTTTATGGCCCCTAATTCCTAAACTATTGGGACCATACCCCCCCCCCCCCAAAAAAAAAAAAAAAAATCAATCTCAACCTTCCTTATTGGTATTGAACCTTCTTGTGAAAATTTATAGAGATCCATGCATTCACTTAAACACAAGTTATTGTCTGTAAGCTAGAAAAATGCTTCTTTTTGTCCCGTTATTGAATTATTGGTCCCTTATTTCTCGGGGAAAATTAACCCCAAACTGAATCCCAGACTTCCCTGTGTTATTTGGTACAATGTCAGAGATATTCATACAGTTACACACAAGTTATTGTCTTGAAACTAGAAAAATGCCGGTTTTTGGCCCCTTTTTAGCCCTTAATTCCTAGACTGTTTGCCCAATAATCCCTTAAAATAAATTCCAACCTTCTACTTATGGTTTTAAACATTGTGGTACAATTTCGGAACAATTGAAATACTAATACACAACTTTTTGTCTTGAAACTAGATAAATAAAATTGAGAATGGAAATGGGGAATGTGTCAAAGAGACAACAACCCGCCCAAATAAAAAACAACAGCAGAGGGTCACCAACAGGTCTTCAATGTAGCGAGAAATTCCCGCACCCGGAGGCGTCCTTCAGCTGGCCCCTAAACAAATATATACTAGTCCAGTGATAATGAACGCCATACTAATTTCCAAATTGTACACAAGAAACTAAAATTAAAATAATACAAGACTAACAAAGGTTAGAGGCTCCTGACTTGGGACAGGCGCAAAAATGCGGCGGGGTTAAACATGTTTGTGAGATCTCAACCCTCCCCCTATACCTCTAACCAATGTAGTAAAGTAAACGCATAACAATACGCACATTAAAATTCAGTTCAAGAGAAATCCGAGTCTGATGTCAGAAGATGTTACCAAAGAAAATAAACAAAATGACAATAATACATAAATAACAACAGACTACTAGCAGTTAACTGACATGCCAGCTCCAGACGTCAACTAAACTGACTGAAAGATTATGATTTCATCATATGAACATCAGGCACAATCCTTCCCGTTAGGGGTTTAGTATCATACCATCATAACATATATGAGAAGAACATAACCCGTGTCATGCCAACAACTGTTTTTTAGAATAAATGTGTTTAGTTCCGATGCAAAGACCTTATCAATGACTCAATATTAACGCCAAAATATGCAATCTTTAATGACTTGACAACAGTATCGTAATTATATCCCTTCTTAATAAGTCTATTCAAAGGTTTTGTAAGTTTCTGTGGTGAATACTGACACCTTTGTGCTTTATAAAGAATATGACCATAAAAAATTGGATGTGAAATACCTGAACGTATTAAAAGTCTGCATGTTGAGCTATATTTACGAATAATGTCTTTATACCGATGATAAAATTTAGTAAATGTTTTGACTAGTTTGTGATATCGAAAACCCTGGTGTAATAATTTTTCAGTAATACATAAATTTCTCTCGTTAAAATTGCTGTTTTTGGCCCCTTTGGGCCCCTAATTCCTAAACCTTTGGGATCATAACCCCCAAAATCAATCCCAAGCTTCCTTTTGTGGTTATAAACATTGTGTTAAAATTTTATTGATTTCTTTATACTTATTCAAAAGTTATTATCCGGAAATAATCCGTCTTCGGACGACGCTGACGACGACGACGCTGACGACGACGACGTGATACCAATATACGACCAATTTTTTTTTAAATTTTTGCGGTCGTAAAAAAACGAGAAACGAGAATCACTTATGAACCACATAAAAAAACGACAACTACTGAACACCAGGTTCCTGATTTAGGACAGGCGCAAACAAATGCAGCAGGTTTAAACGTGTTAATAGGTACCAACCTTCATCCTTATGTATACATGTGTCTCTAGAAATGGACAGTTCGCAAAAGGGAATCTAAAATGCTCTCTGTTGTCGACAATTTTTTTTAGTTTTTTTAGTTCATACGTCCCTTATTGTCATTGTCTAGATGTAAGTTAAACTATGATACAACTTTAACTGTATCAGAAAAAAGTTAAATCACAAAAATACTGAACTCCGAGAAAAATTCATAACGGAAAGTCCCTAATCAAATGGCAAAATCAAAAGCACTAACACATCAAACGAATGGATAACAACTGTCATATTCCTGACTTGGTACAGGCATTTTCTTATGTAGAAAATGGTGGATTGAACCTGGTTTTATAGCGCAAAACCTCTCACTTGTACGACAGTCGCTTAAAATTCTATTATATTAACAACGATGCGTGAACAAAACAAACAGATGCAATAGGTAAAAATGTCCCAAATAGGGGTGCAAAAACAACATTAATCAGTGTTTACCTTTATTTCAAGATCGATGGAATGGTTCATTCCCTCTATTCCCACTTTTTATAAATCTGGTAAGAAAAGGTAAAATTTCATGTGGGAATAGGAGGAAAACTTGTGCAAACAAAGGATTAAACTGTACAAACATTTTTTAATCAAGTGTTAATTGACCAGTGTGTTTTTATTAGAACAGGTAATAAGTTATTTTTCTGTATGAATTCTGTTTTTTTTTTAAATAAAATAAATATGAAAGAAATTAAAACAAATATAAGTAAATTATTTTATTACTTTTATAACACAAATTCAACTGTAGATTCAAGCAAGCATAATATAACACAAGTTATATTACAGCAATAAATCAAATCACACATTGTAGCACAAACATTTATTTAGACAGTCTATTAAAGTTTATCAATCTATTCCACGTGAAGAAGGTGGGAGGATGCATCACCAAGTTCTACTGTTGTGACTTCTTGGTTGCGGTGTCTAACCTTAAGTTGGTCTAATCTGTTGTTGATTTCTACATACTTCTTTTTGGGGCCACTCTCTTCCCAACGGCTGCATACTGGTCAGGGCATTGAAGGCTTCCCCGTGTTTCAGAAGTTTAATTAGTGGAAAGATGTTTGGATGTGCACAGGTGACTTGTTTCTTCAGCTTGCTGTGCCTTCCCTCTAGATGATTTGTTGTCCTTAGTCCTTGTGTTAAGTAGTGGTTCCAAAGGTGACTAGTTCTTCATCGTAGATGATTGGAATTGGTGTCAGCTCATTTGTGCAGCGAACTTTCATTCTCTGGAGGACATCGTCTACTTTAATTTCAGCTGTATGGGGTCAGACCCATGGTTGTAATTTGCTGAGATTTTGGTTGGTATGTTGTTCAAAGTATTGATGGTGTCAGGACAGTTTGAAGTGGAACACTTCCAGTAAGTTCTTATGCCTCTTTTGTTCTTTGCCTGGAACTTAAACCAACTGTGTACAAGGTTTTGGTTCCTGAGTCTGTTTGTAACAAACTTTACTTGTAGTTGTGCATTAGCCATTGTAACTGAATAATGACTGACTGGATGAGGACCACATTTTATATCAATTTTTAATGCTTTGAAGTAAAGTTAACATGTTCACCCATTATTTTATATCTTTGATTAATGGTCCAAGTAATCATATTTTTAGAGTATACTCTTATTTCACATCTTAAAATTATACTTGGTTATAATATTATTTATATCACGATTTATTAGTACAGAAGACAATTTTTTAAGGTTACACATTCAAAATTTTTTAAATCTAACTCCAATCTATTTATCATAATTTTTCTTTATTTTTAAGATTTCTTTGATGAAAAAAGAAACATATTACAAATAAACAAGGTATTATACCTGAACAGTGTACCAAATATGTTATGCTTTGAAAAAAATACAGGTAAATCTTAGGTGAAATTCTAAGTAACCTTGATTGTTATAAAAACAAATTATTTATCAAAACATCTATTGTTATTTGCAAGTGGGAATAGAAGGAATAGTATTTTTAAAAAGTGGGAATAGGAGGAAGACACCGATGGAATACGGATGTGTTTAACTTAGCCACCACTTTGAATTATCAAGTAAGAGGACATTTTTAGGGAAATTTGAATTTTAACAATATTCTTTCTATTCTTCTCTGTATGTAATCTGCCTTATATACATAAAGGTATAAACCGACAAGAAGAAAAGCATACTAGTAGTTAGTTCCCATAGGAATGCCGATTTAAAATAAAAACATATCCTCAAAACGTAACAAGTATTTTTTAACCAAGAAATTAATCATCTTGAAATGTCAAAAGTATGATATATCAGTCCATAAAATAAACGTTGTCCATTCTTTAATGGAACAAAGTTTGGTCAATTCTTTCGATCTGTTTTTACATGCATGGAAAGTGCAAAACTAATTTTAAGGTTATAAAGTTCAAATTATCTATAGATACTATTGCAAGATGAAAGAGACTTAGATTGTATGTTCCCTAACAGGTCTTTGAAACTTTTTGTTAGTATCCACATCTTCTGTCGTAACATAAAGTTACAGTTAGCTAAAAATGGGAGACAACTATAGAGATAAGTTTTTCTTTTACGATTTTCGTTCAGTATAAGATTAGCCTTACTTCAAATAAACTAATCATTAGTACGTTGATATTGAGGTAAAAAATCAAAGCATAAATGAAATAGTTTTTTTTCATCTATTTTGATATATTATAAAGTATTTAAACAGACTCAATTATTAAATAAAAATCAAGAAATTGAACAATTTTCAGTTTTAAAGTAAATAAACATCTGCCAGGACGAGGACGGTATATATAACTTATAATGTCTTAACTTTGAAATTTGTTTCATGTAGCAACATTCCAACAGCGCTTCCACTGCGATGGTTAATTTTTGTATTCTTGTCTCTCGCTTTTGCTAATGTGCTTTGCCCATATAACTTTTTATGTGTGTTTCTTTGTTACATATTTGTTTGTTTTATAGGGATTACGATTATAACGCAATGTTGACTGCTGTACCATAATTGTTGACATTTTTACCTATTGTGTCTGGTTTTTTTATTCACACAACGTTGTCAATACAATGGAATTGTATGCGACTGTCATGCAAGTAAGAGGTTGTGCTAGCTATAAAACCAGGTTTAATCCACCATTTCTACATAATATCTATATTATAAGAAAATTTCTGTACCATACCAGGAATATGACAGTTGTTATCAATTCGTTTGGAATGTTTGATATTTTGATTTTGCCATTTGATTACGGACTTTCCGTATTTAATTTTCCTCGGAGTTCGGTATATTTGTTATTTTACCTATTTCCATGTGGAGGATATATCTTCGAGTTGAAACATCATTTCAGAACTAGTTTCCTATTATGACTTCTTTAATAGATGGTTGCTGCTTACAAGAAGATTTAAACTAAGAGTTCCCAGTGGTAATGTTGATATCACCTTTTTCGAAAAAATTTACGGATGACGTGTGAGTTGGTTGCCTGTTATGGAATATATGTTTCACAGATAATGACGGATATGCTTCAATTGTCGTAACCACAATTCCGTCCATTTATACTCAAATATAACATCATCAAATAAGACTTTTTGCCGAATTTGAACTTACATTAGCAACAAGACGGTTGCCACAAGTAAAATACGATCTACTTGTTCTTTCAGAGCACCCGAGACCATACCCGGGTTTTGGCGGGGATCGTGTTGCTTATTTATAGTCTTCTATATTGGATTATATAGACTTGTTACTTTTTTGTCTTTTCGTAATCAGTTTGTCTTTAACTTATGACCTTGAATATGCCTTTGTCTTTAACTTATGACCTTGGATATGCCTTTGTCTTTAACTTATGACCTTGGATATGCCTTTGGTATCTTCCTTCTCTCTTTAATATTACTTACATCTTGACTATAACTCTTTCTGCAAATTTCCGTTGTTCTATGAGTTTCTTAAACTTTGTATGCAGTTACCTTAAGGGAAAACGGAGAAGGAAGTCAACTTTAATAGGAGCGCTGTGAGTGGATGTAAGGGTACAATATGATTTTTCATTAATCTATGAATAACTGTATATAAAAACAAATGTCATGGCTCTTTCAATACACGTATCCTGGTATCCACGATGAGTTTATTATCTACAACCACTGGGTCGATTCCACTGGTGGAGTTTTTAATATTACCTGAGATTATCACCAGTCCAGTAGTCAGAAATTCTGTGTTGACTTGAATTATCATTGATATGGTCACACTTATAAATAAACTGTTTACAAAACTTAGATTTTTGACATCCAAAAAACTTCGGCAACAAATATAAAAAATGGATTAGCTCGCGATTAACAATCGCTGAATGAAATATCGATAATACCTTAAAGATGTATAATTAATATTAAAATCGTGCATGCAAGACTTAATTTAGTATATATACGCGTCAAGTAACTGCTAGTAGTCCTTTGTTAATTTGTATCATTGTCATTTTGTTTATTTACTTTTGTTACCTATTCTGACATCGGACTCTGACTTCATTTAAACTGAGTTTTACTGTGCGAATTGCTGTGGGGTTTTTCTGCATTGGCTAGAGGTATAGGGGGAGGGTTGAGATCTTAAAAAAACTGTTTAACCCCGCCGCTTTGCTGGGCCAGTCCCAATTCAAGAGCCTCCTGTCTTTGTTAGTCTTAAATTTTAGTTCATTTATATATTTCGGAGTTTAGTATGATATTTATTATCACTGAACTAGAACACATTTTTGTTAAGGGGTCAGCTGAAGCACGTCTCCGGTGCGTGGTTTTCTCGCTGAATGCTGTACTGAAGACCCATCTATGGCCTTCGGTTGTTTACTGCTCTTTGGTTGTGTCGTTGTCTCTTTGACACGTAACCCATTTTTATTCACAATTTTATTGGTTAAATAATTTCGATAACATTACTCGTTTCATATGACTTTAAATACACTACAAATACATCGTACACATTGCAACAGCAACTTTACAAATACAGGTTTAAATTCATCAAAATCAACGGACTAAGTCCAAGTTAAATTGGACGACACCCTTACAGCAGATTCCAACGAGTATGAAGCTACATGTAGATTCTTTGGTTAGCTTCCTTGCTAGCTCAACCATGAAATCAATATTAGGTAAGGTACGCAAGCCTTTGGGTTGAGTCAATAGTTAAACAGAGAACCAATCAGAACTAGTAACAGAATTTAAAACATTGTACAACTAGTTTTACAAATTAGTTTTAAAAGTTTTCAATCTAAATTTAAAATTTATTGATAAGTATAAGCACATTCACAAGTGTGTTTGATTTGCCAATTTTATTTCAATCAATTATTCAGTTCTTTTATAAATACAGTTGTGTGTATGTACTTTACAATGGTACAATCACGGCGTAAATATCCTTCTGTTGCCTTTGAATTACGAATTTTTCAAACTGAATAGTATAAAAACAGCAAAGATAATGAATAATAGAGATGGGCCATTTTATACATATACAAAGGGGAAATTTCGAGCAAGCATTATTATTTATAGTTTCATTGCATTTTTAAAGTTAAACGGGATTTTGTGGCAAATAAACCAAGATTTTTGTAGAAAATCCACAGATTTTTTGTTATAAAATTGTAAGCATAGATTACTCACTTGATTTTCTATGATGTGCTAGCGTTTGTAGTTTACAAAAAGTCCTAAACAACCTTTACAGATGGTTTACTTTCATAAATTTTTATTTCGATGGAGAGTTGTCTCATTGGCACTCACACCACATCTTCCTATGTATATTTAAATAAAAAATAATCGTGCTAAGTCACGAAAGTCGAGCGCACCCTAGAAGGTGTACTTCAATTGGTCCATATTTATATTTGTTTAAACCAATATTTAAATTTATAAACTTGTTTTAAGGAAATCCTTGCTAACACTTCTTGCAATAATCCTCCATCTATCAAGTACCAAATTGCCAAATATGAGAGTACAAGGGGAAATGCTGTGGATTTTCTATAAAATGTCTATTTGTTTAGCATTGATTCAATCAACACTAAATACAATCCTCCTTGAATGAAGCACAAACCGTAGCTTCGCTTCTAATTTATAGTAATAAAAAGCAATTTTTAATTCAATCAAAGACTATAAGAAATAAAATTTAATTTGCAAAGTTGTTTAGGTAAACCTTTTTGTATGAAACATAAATATTACAATAGATAGGCCATTGATATGAGTGTTTTCATTGGATGATGGATGGGTGCTATGCTCCTCCCAATTTTAGGTTATAATCATTTTATGGTTGAGCTAGCAAGGAAGCTAACCAATGCATCTACCTGTAGCTTCATACTCGTTGGATTCTGCTGTAATAGTACATGTAAATTAATTTAATATGCAGTTATATCCTAGTTGATGTTTATCAAATAACATCTGATATATAACATTTGCGGTTATTTGCAACTCCAATTCAAATTGTATACATAGCCTTTCTACCTAAATTTGTAAATATCAACTACAACCAATGAAATAAGTGTTCTTATTTAGCTATTTACAGCTAAAGATTGATACAAGCAACATTTGATTGGATGTTATTGCCTTACTGAGAAAACAATTCTTTATTTTTTTTTATTTATAGCACAAATGAATAAAAGGGGAACAACTCAATTTTTCAATTTTTTTTTCATACAAAGAGGAACAACTAAATGTTTCACTCACCAATTTTATTACTATAGTCTGTTTCATGCATGTTCTGGAAGAGAATAGAAAATACAATTAAAATACATGTATGTAAAAAAATCTGAATAATGTTATTCTGTAGTTAAATGAATTCTTCAATTGGGTCAACATAACCATTATAGATGTATTACCTTATTATTTTAAAAATTAAACAGTAAAAGAATATATATGCACATGACTTGACGTACATCATGAGACATTGTAGTTAAATTAATCATAATACCTTCAAAAACAAAATATCCAGCAGTAAAATCTGTTTTCATCTCCTCACAAGTCAATTCGTACAACTCTGACTCTTGGTTTAAATTGCCATCTTTATCATTATATTGAACCTGCAAAATTAAATAATAATATATAGCAATATATTTTATATATGGTTAAATATTGATATTTTCAATATTATTCTTGAAATATTCATATCGCTGAAGACATTTTACAATTATATGTGTGATGACAGAAAGCGTCAATGTTCTGTTTTTCTGCTCATTTAAAAATATCCAACACCTATCCTTTCTACATGTTCTATTGGCACTCTGGCTCCCTCCACCTCCAAAACAGATCACCATTATATTAATATCACCATTCAACAAACCTGCTTCCAATTATATAACTTCCAAATTAAGGAAAACTTTATTCAATTAATTAATCTTTTGTATAACCTTTATCGTCTACATACACCAAACAAGAGAATAATTCAATTAATTGCTATTTAAATAATTTATATAAGTTCTTATAATATGAGTGCACTTAATCATACATAATTTTTTTTACATGCAACCCATACTGTGACCATCAATACACCATTTATAACACCAAGTAATTGTTAATATTATCTGCATGCAGGTCTGATTTAATAAGTTAAACTTGGTTTCCCATTAATGATTTACATTGTATGAATTTTATTCTTGGGGAAATAGAGTAGGGTAGAATTTTTAATGTGTCTCTGTAGATTTTAATATGTGATAAAATCAATATCGTACATGTAGTTATACATGTAAGATTAGAACCAGTTGTTATGATATTGTAATTATTGTATTTATTTATGTTGGCCTGATTTGTATTGTGTGGCCTGATAGTTGTTTACAGAATAATTTTAGAATTGTGCAGTTTAGAAATCTCTGGAACAATTACAGAATGATTGGAACTTTCCAGAATGATCCTAATAAAAGATGCATTATATAAACTTCTACATTTTACTAGAAACTTCCATTGTAAATTTCTAGGATGTTCCAGTATAGATTGTTCTAGAATTTTCCTTGACAATTATATATATACAGACACTAAAGTTAAACTCTCACTCTTGGACTTGGACTTAGACATCGATAGACATTAGCATTCACAGCATTTGGATTGACACTTTTATTCTACAAGCAACATCATACTGGATTGTGACCGTAGTAGTGAACGTATTATTCAGATTGGATTCCGAAAGATATCCGGATACAGACAAAGATAAAAGATTGGACTCATATTTTGATAGTTAAGTTGACAGTAATATTTGTATAATACTTCTTGTAAACTTTTGTATAATAAATATTGTTAAATTTTATTATTGATTTGTGTCTTTTGTTGGCTACAATTTAAAGGCGATTTCTGGCCGTAACACAGTCACAAACAGTAAGATTGGGTTTGTTGAAAAGGATTCAAAAGAGATACAAATCTGGGAATGTTTTGTGAAATATCTTAGTTGGATAGTGTTATTAGTCATCCAATTATGAACTGTCATTATAACCTCAAATAGGCCTCCATCATAAGAAAAAAATCTTCCTTTCCATTGTTCATCTTGTCCATTGTCTGTCCATGTATGAATAAAGGATTTTCCTACTAGTAGGTCGGTTTTAGAAAAATATCTTCTTGCATGACGGTTGTTTTTTTACTTTGAGATTCTAATCTTCATACTGATTTTTTCTCTAGTTGATGATTGTAGGTTAAAAGTAAACGATATGTACTAGTTCGTCAGACACTGTAAGAGAATTGTATAGCCTTCTCATAGCAGTGAAGGGAACAGACATGAGCTTTGTAAAGGATTATTATTTTAAAATAACTGGTATATGTGTACTGTTAATTGTAATCTATTCATCGTTGTTCTGTTGTCGAAACCTTGACAAATATAATGCAAAACGAGCTCCGTTGTCATTCTATCAAGACATACCTTTAATTAAGAGTAGCGTGAAATTGTCACCGATAGTGGTACCTAAATACAAACTTATCTTTTTCTGGAATTCTAAGTCGGGAGGTACATATTGGAAAAATCTACTCCAGTTAATTCAAGGGTTTAGAACAACAGGACCAGCTGCTCACAGACCAAGATCAAATAGACTGCAGACTTTAACAAACTTTACAGACTCCGACGTAGTTAAAATGTTTATGGATAAATCATGGACCAAAACAGTATTTGTGAGAGAACCGAGAGAACGAATATTGTCCGCGTACCTTCACGTCAAATCTTCATCATTCAAACCTTGCCGTCGTGTTGTGTCGTCTTTTTCAGGTTTTCTACAGCTAATCAAAACATGCAAAAATATACACTGGGAATCTCAAGTACAGATTCCAGAAAAGTTTTATCGGTATATGATGATCGGGAAAATGTCAAACATAAAAGAATTTTCGAAAAAGTTGTTAAAGAAAATCGGTGCATGGAATGAAAAAGTTAAAATGTGGCTGCGCTCTAGAAATCTAGGAAAACTAACACAAAGGCATGCTACTAAGGCAAACAAAGCACTGTTACAGTACTATAACAATACAGAACTGCAAAATCAAATTTTTGAAATATTCACTAAAGATTATGAAGTGTTTCGTTATGCAAAGAAATATCTCTAGATATTTTTATTCCGAAGGAGTCGTAATTGTTTTTATCCTACATCAAAAGGTTAGCTAATCTTATTTAAAATTCACATCTATCGAAGTATAGGTTTTTGTTTTTTGATTAGATTGAAGGCTAGCTTGTGTGTAGGTGTTTTAGAAAGACTTTTATACTAAATATGTTTTTCAGAACATACAAGTGTTAAATATATTGCAGTAAAATTATATAAAAATAAATGAACATTTTTAAGATTTTTTTATTCACAAATTTTACTTAATTACTGAAATGTGGATTTTTTTATTAACAAATTTGACATAATTACTGAAATGTTGCTGGGGATTTTGAAAACCTTAAATGGCTAGTTCAAAGAGGCGAAAGACACCAAATGGTGATTAATTTTTGACAAAAGTAGTTAAAAAAAAAGAAGAAAACTTTTGACGAGATTCTTACAAATTCTAGATCCAAATTTAGCCCTAGATTTTTGTATATAAAGATTATCATTAGCAATGTGCCAAATAGCACACACATATTTCAACAGAATGAGTAGACTGATGTGCAGTCAAAATGACATGAAACATTTCGAAATCACAGATAGTTTTTCTCTTAACAATAGGATTGCATGTACACATGTGACATACGCCGTGTCGCTCGTGTTTAAAGTACAAAACCGATGATAAGACGAATTCGGTAGAAAGTAAAATCACAAAAATACTGAACTCCGAGGAAAATTCAAACCAGAAAAGTCCCTAATCAAATCACAAATTAAACGAATGGATACCAATTGTCATATTCCTGACTTGATACAGGCATTTTCTTGTGTAGAAAAGAGTGGATTAAACCTGGTTTTATAGCTAGCTAAACCTCTCACTCGTATGACAGTCGTAACAAATTACATTATATTGACATCGATGTGTGAACAAAAAAAACAGACACAATAGGTAAAAATTTAAAAAAAAGTGGTACAGCAGTCAACATTGTGTTATAATCTTAATCACTATAAAAACAAACAAATGTGTAACACAAAAAGGCAAATAGACAAAACAAATTAGCAAAAATTAAAGACAAGAATACATGAATTTTACAATAGCACAATAACACTATGACGGTAAGTATAAGTACAGAGCTATGTCAGATTTAAAAAAAAAATCACAAAAAGGTATATTGAAAAAGCACATTAGCAAAAACGAAAGACAAGAATACAAAAATTATTAAAGAACAATAACACAATGAAGGGATGTATAAATGCAGAGTCACTTCAAATGGATATCACCAAAAACAGACTAAACAGTTAAAGTAATATTCATTAAGACAAATAAATGAATACTATAACACGTTATTAAGGTATCATAATACAAAGATTTGTTCACTCCCAATCAGACATCTTTAAACTGATGTAATTCCACTCATCCTTCTTTATATTTTATAAATGAGGTACCAAAAGAAAGAAGAAAGATTAAAAATTGTGATAATTTCATTATGACATAATTATTACATAATCAATTGTTATGTAATTAGTTGCTATATTGTGATGTCCACACTTGAATGAATTTAGCGTCTTTGTTCTTCATAGCATCCCAAAATATTTTATAGATTCTTGTACAAAACAGCTTGACCTCCAAAACAGTGTCTCAGATTTCCATAAACATCAATAGAACAAATTTTATACCCAATTGACTTTAGTGATCTCTTATGAATTGATGTTGCAAACTTCATTGAAGATTTATGAGAGAATGAAATACAATAGGAAAAATCTGAGACACAGTTTTGGAGTTTTTTTTTAGAAATATTACGAGACGTTCTTTAACCTGGTTCATCCACTTTCTGATCAACTTAGAGTAATAGCTGCAAGCTTTTGAATACCGAATAAGTTGGTAAATGTATATCCAATATGCAGGTGAAGTTTTTATATCGCTACTTAGGTGTGGGAAATTGATAATTTCGAAATTAAAATCGTCGTTTGTCATAGATTCTGATACTAAGATGACTGTAGATATAGGAAGATGTGGTAGGTGTATGTCAAATTCGAGGTATAAGTCGAGGTATAAGTCCGTACCATAGAGATATCTTGGAACTACATGTTTTCCAGATTTTGCAGAGTACTAGCGGACACATTCCTGTACGTTTATGCAGTCCATCACAGGACAGATATAACCAGTTATTTATTTTTCCACCTTTTCGTCTGTGACTTTTGTTTTAACCACCAAATTGTTAAAAATGAACACACCAATAATTGGTTTATAAATTACATTCACTGGTGACTTCAAGAACCCATTAATAGTTGTATGTAATTATTTTGTTATGTTGATTAATTTGATCTCTTTTCAGTTTATTATACTATATATATATATATATATATACAACTCGTCTAAACATCAACCTAACAATGTTAGATCTGTAAATTTGCTTTCGCAAATTTTTGGTTCTTCCCTCGCCGGGATTCGAACCCATGCTACTGTGATATCGTGACACCAAATCGCCTGCACTGCAGCCGTCCTGCTAGACCACACGACCACCTGGGCTCTCTAAAAAAGAGCTTTCGGTGGCCGTGTGTTACCTTTCAATTAATTTGATCTCTTTTCAGTTTATTATACTATATATATATATATATATATATATATATATATATATATATATATATATATATATATATATATATATATATATATAACTCGTCTAAACATCAACCCAACAATGTTAGATCTGTAATAGATGATCATAGATATCAGAAGATGTGTTATGAGTGCCAATGAGACAACCCTCAAGCCAAGTCACAATTTGTAATAGTAAACAATTAAAGGTCAAAGTACGGTCGAGCTTCAACACAGAGCCTTGGCTCATACCGTGCAGTAAGCTATAAAGGGACCCTTAATTGACTAGTAGAAACCACTCAAACGGGAAAACCAACGTTTGAATCTATATAAAAACCAGGTGCTCCGCAGGGTGCAGCTTTATATGACCGCAAAAGTCGAACCATGAACAGTTGGGGGAAGTATGGACACAACATTCACGCTTGATACAGCTCTGAATTTGGATTGCGATCAAATTTTGACATAATATGAGTTTCTGACACAAAACAAATGTCAAGATCTGACACATCTATTGCGCAATATTGTGCAATTAAAGATTTCTCCTTTTAACTTTTCAAAAATATTGAATTTGAGAAATTTGGAAAAAAATATTGAAAACAACTACCGTCACCCTTTTTTAGTCCAAAACCTAACATTTTTTTATACATAATATACAAGTAGTGAAAGGGAGGTTAAATGTTTTAAAATTACCTCTCTTACACTGCTTTTAAATTGTCCTAATTGTCCATTGACTAGAAATACCTAGTTTTTCCCCTTTTTGAATTCCGAAACATTTTGAGCCATAACCTCCCAAAGTCAATACTAACCATACCTTTGTGGTATGGAAACTTGTGCTTTAATTTCAGAGAGATGCATACACTTAGACATAAGTCATTGTTTGAAAACTACAAAAATGATTATTTTGGGCCACCTTTTTGGCCCCTAATTCCTAAACTATTGGGACCATAACCCCCCCTCCCAAAAAAAAAAAAAATCAATCCCAACCTTCCTTTATTGGTATTGAACCTTCTTATGAAAGTTTATAGAGATCCATGCATTCACTTAAACACAAGTTATTGTCTGTAAGCTAGAAAAATGCTTCTTTTTGTCCCTTTTTTGGCGGGCCCCTTATTACTCGGGAAAGGTAACCCCAAACTGAATCCCAGCCTTCCCTGTGTTATTTGGTATAATGTCAGAGATATCCATACAGTTTCACACAAGTTATTGTCTTGAAACTAGAAAAATGCCGGTTTTTGGCCCCTTTTTAACCCTTAATTCCTAGACTGTTTGCCCAATAATCCCTTAAAATAAATCCCAACCTTCTACTTATGGTATTTAACATTGTGGTACAATTTCAGAACTATTGAAATACTAATACACAACTTTTTGTCCTGAAACTAGATAAATGCTGTTTTTTTGGCCCCTTTGGGCCTTAATTCCTAAACCTTTGGGACCATAACCCCCAAAATCAATCCCAAGCTTCCTTTTGATTTTATAAACATTGCGTTAAAATTTTTAGATTTCTTTTTACCTATTCAAAAGTTATTATCTGGAAACAATCCGTCTTCGGACGACGCTGACTACGACGACGTGATACCAATATACGACCAATTTTTTTTTATTTTTGCGGTCGTAAAAAAACGAGAAACGAGAATCACTTATGAACCATATAAAAAAACGACAACTACTGAACACCAGGTTCCTGATTTAGGACAGGCGCAAACAAATGCAGCGGGGTTAAACGTGTGAATAGGTACCAACCTTCATCCTTATGTATACATGTGTCTCTAGAAATGGACAGTTTGCAAAAGGGAATCTAAAATGCTCTCTGTTGTCGACATTTTTTTTTGTTTTTTTTAGTTCAAACGGCCCTTATTGTCATCGTCTAGATGTAAGTTAAATTATGATACAACTTTAACTGTATCAGAAAAAAGTTAAATCACAAAAATACTGAACTCCGAGGAAAGTCATAACGGAAAGTTCCTAATCAAATGGCAAAATCAAAAGCACTAACACATCAAACGAATGGATAACAACTGTCATATTCCTGACTTGGTACAGGCATTTTCTTATGTAGAAAGTAATGGATTGAACCTGGGTTTATAGCGCCACACCTCTCACTTGTACGACAGTCGCTTCAAATTTCATAATATTGACAACGATGCGTGAACAAAACAAACAGATGCAATAGGTAAAAATGTCCCAAATAGGGGTGCAAAAACAACACTAATCATTGTTTACCTTTATTTCAAGATCGATGGAATACGGATGTGTTTAACTTAGCCACCACTTTGAATTATCAAGTAAGAGGACATTTTTAGGGAAATTTGAATTTTAACAATATTCTTTCTATTCTGCTCTGTATGTAATCTGCCTTATACATAAAGGTATAAACCGACAAGAAGAAAAGCATAGTTAGTTCCCATAGGAATGCCGATTTAAAAAAAAAAAAATCCTCAAAACGTTACAAGTATTTTTTATGCCCCACCTACGATAGTAGAGGGGCATTATGTTTTCTGGTCTGTGGCTCCGTTTGTCCGTCCTTCTGTGCGTCCGTTCAGGTTAAAGTTTTTAATCAAGGTAGTTTTTGATGAAGCTGAAGTACAATCAACTTGAAACTAAGTACACTTGTTGCTTATGGTATGATCTTTCTAATTTTAAAGCCAAATTAGACTTTTGACCCCAATTTCACGGTCCACTGAACATAGAAAATGAAAGTGGGAGTTTCAGGTTAAAGTTTTTGGTCAAGGTAGTTTTTAATGAAATTGAAGTCCAATTAACTTGAAACTAAGTACACTTGTTGCTTATGGTATGATCTTTCTAATTTTTAAGCCAAATTAGACTTTTGACCCCAATTTCACGGTCCACTGAACATAGAAAATGAAAGTGGGAGTTTCAGGTTAAAGTTTTTGGTCAAGGTAGATTTTGATGAGCTGAAGTCCAATCAACTTGAAACTTAGTACACTTGTTGCTTATGGTATGATCTTTCTAATTTTAAAGCCAAATTAGACTTTTGACCCCAATTTCATGGTCCACTGAACATAGAAAATGAAAGTGGGAGTTTCAGGTTAAAGTTTTTGGTCAAGGTAGTTTTTAATGAAATTGAAGTCCAATCAACTTGAAACTTAGTACATATGTTCTCTATTGTATAATCTTTCTAATTTTAATGCCAAATTAGATTATTACCCAATTTCACGGTCAATGGAACATGGAAAAGGATAGTGTGAGTGGGGCATCCGTGTACTTTGGACACATTCTTGTTAATCAAGAAATCAATCATCTTGAAATGTCAAAAGTATGATATATCAGTCCATAAAATAAATTTTGTCCATTCTTTAATGGAACAAAGTTTGGTCAACTCTTTCGATCTGTTTTTACATACATGGAAAGTGCAAAACTAATTTTAAGGTCATAAAGTTAAAATTATCTATAGATACTATTGCAAGATGAAAGAGACTTAGATTGTATGTTCCCTAACAGGTCTTTGAAACTTTTTGTTAGTATCCACATCTTCTGTCGTAACATAAAGTTACAGTTAGCTAAAAATGGGAGACAACTCTAGAGATAAGTTTTCTTTTACGATTTTCGTTCAGTATAAGATCAGCCTTACTTCAAATAAACTCATCATTAGTACGTTGATATTGAGGTAAAAAATCAAAGCATGAATGAAATAGTTTTTTCATCTATTTTGATACATATATAATAAAGTAGTTAAACAGACTCAATTATTAAATAAAAATCAAAGAAATTGAACAATTTTCAGTTTTAAAGTAAATAAACATCTGCCAGGACGAGGACGGTATATATAACATATAATGTCTTAACTTTGAAATTGTTTCATGTAGCAACATTCCAACTGCGCTTCCACTGCGATGTTTAATTTTTGTATTCTTGTCTCTCGCTTTTGCTAATGTGCTTTGTCCATATAACTTTTTATGTGTGTTTCTTTGTTACATATTTGTTTGTTTTATAGGGATTACGATTATAACGCAATGTTGACTGCTGTACCACAATTGTTGACATTTTTACCTATTGCCTATTTTATTCACACAACGTTGTCAATACAATGTAATTTTATGCGACTGTCATGCAAGTAAGAGGTTTTGCTATCTATAAAACCAGGTTTAATCCACCATTTCTACATAATATCTATATTATAAGAAAATGCCTGTACCACACCAGGAATATGACAGTTGTTATCAATTCGTTTGGTATGTTTGATATTTTGATTTTGCAATTTGATCACGGACTTTCCGTATTTAATTTTCCTCGGAGTTCGGTATAAATGCTAAACTGTATTTGTTTAGCATTGAACCAACACTAAATATAATCCTCCTTGAACAAAGCATAAACCGTAGCTTCGCTTTTAATTTATAGTAATAAAAAGCAATTTTTAATTCAATCAAAGACTATAAGAAATAAAATTTAATTTGCAAAGTTGTTTAGGTAAACCTGTTTGTATGAAACATACATATTACAATAGGCCATTGATATGAGTGTTTTCATTGGATGATGGATTGGTGCTATGCTCCTCCCAATTTTAGGTTATAAAACATTTTATGGTTGAGCTAGGAAGGAAGCTAACCAATGCATCTACCTGTAGCTTCATAATCTTTGGATTCTGCTGTAATAGTACATGTAAATTAATTTAATATGTAGTTATATCCTAGTTACTGTTTATCAAATAACATCTGATATATATAACATTTGCGGTTATTTGCAACTCCAATTTAAATTGTATACATCAAATAATGTAATTTTTTTAATTTGAGATTCTAATCTTCATACTGATTTTTTCTCTAGTTGATGATTGTAGGTTAAAAGTAAACGGTATGTACTAGTTCGTCAGACACTGTAAGAGAATTGTATTGCTTTCTCATAGCAGTGAAGGGAACAGACATGAGCTTTGTAAAGGATTATTATTTTAAAATAATTGTTATATGTGTACTGTAAATTGTAATCTATTCATCGTTATTCTGTTAAACCTTGACAAATATAATGCAAAACGAGCTCCGTTGTCATTCTATCAAGACATAACTTTAATTAAGAGTAGCGTGAAATTTTCACCGATAGTGGTACCTAAATACAAACTTATCTTTTTCTGGAATTCAGGAGGTACAAAAAATCTACTCCAGTTTATTCAAGGGTTTAGAAAAACAGGACAAACTGCTCACAGACCAGAGTCAAATAGCCTGCAGACTTTAACAAACTTTACAGACTCCGACGTAGTTAAAATGTTTATGGATAAATCATGGACCAAAACAGTATTTGTGAGAGAACCGAGAGAACGAATATTGTCCGCGTACCTTCACATGAAATCTTCATCATTCAAACCTTGCCGTCGTGTTGTGTCGTCTTTTTCAGGTTTTCTACAGCCAATCAAAACAGGCAAAAATATACACTGGGAATCTCAAGTACAGATTCCAGAAAAGTTTTATCGGTATATGATGATCGGGAAAATGACAACATAAAAGAATTTTCGAAAAAGTTGTTAAAGAAAATCGGTGCATGGAATGAAAAAGTTAAAATGTGGCTGCGCTCTAGAAATCTAGGACAACTTACACAAAGGCATGCTACTAAGGCAAACAAAGCACTGTTACAGTACTATAACAATACAGAACTGCAAAATCAAATTTTTGAAATATTCACTAAAGATTATGAAGTGTTTCGTTATGCAAAGAAATATCTCTAGATATTTTTATTCCGAAGGAGTCGTAATTGTTTTTATCCTACATCAAAAGGTTAGCTAATCTTATTTAAAATTCACATCTATCGAAGTATAGGTTTTTGTTTTTTGATTAGATTGAAGGCTAGCTTGTGTGTAGGTGTTTTAAAAAGACTTTTATACTAAATATGTTTTTCAGAACATACAAGTGTTAAATATATTGCAGTAAAATTATATAAAAATAAATGAACATTTTTAAGATTTTTTTATTCACAAATTTTACTTAATTACTGAAATGTGGATTTTTTTATTAACAAATTTGACATAATTACTGAAATGTTGCTGGGGATTTTGAAAACCTTAAATGGCTAGTTCAAAGAGGCGAAAGACACCAAATGGTGATTAATTTTTGACAAAAGTAGTTAAAAAAAAGAAGTAAACTTTTGACGAGATTCTTACAAATTCTAGATCCAAATTTAGCCCAAGATTTTTGTATATAAAGATTATCATTAGCAATGTGCCAAATAACACACACATATTTCAACAGAATGAGTAGACTGATGTGCAGCCAAAATGACATAAAACATTTCGAAATCACAGATAGTTTTTCTCTTAACAATAGGATTGCATGTACACATGTGACATACGCCGTGTCGCTCGTGTTTAAAGTACAAAACCGATGATAAGACGAATTCGGTAGAAAGTAAAATCACAAAAATACTGAACTCCGAGGAAAATTCAAACCAGAAAAGTCCCTAATAAAATCACAAATTAAACGAATGGATACCAATTGTCATATTCCTGACTTGGTACAGGCATTTTCTTGTGTAGAAAAGAGTGGATTAAACCTGGTTTTATAGCTAGCTAAACCTCTCACTCGTATGACAGTCGTAACAAATTACATTATATTGACAGCGATGTGTGAACAAAACAAACAGACACAATAGATAAAAATTGAAAAAAAGGGGTACAGCAGTCAACATTATGTTATAATCTTAATCACTATAAAAACAAACAAATGTGTAACACAAAAGGGCAAATAGACCAAACAAATTAGCAAAAATTAAAGACAAGAATACATGAATTTTACAATAGCACAATAACACTATGACGGTATGTATAAGTACAGAGCTATGTCAGATTTTAAAAACAAATCACAAAAAGGTATATTGAAAAAGCACATTAGCAAAAACGAAAGACAAGAATACAAAAATTATTAAAGAACAATAACACAATGAAGGGATGTATAAATGCAGAGTCACTTCAAATGGATATCACCAAAAACAGACTAAACAGTTAAAGTAATATTCATTAAGACAAATAAATGAATACTATAACACGTTATTAAGGTATCATAATACAAAGATTTGTTCACTCCCAATCAGACATCTTTAAACTGATGTAATTCCACTCATCCTTCTTTATATTTTATAAATGAGGTACCAAAAGCAAGAAGAAAGATTAATCTTTCAAATTGTGATAATTTCATTATGACATAATTATTACATAATCAATTGTTATGTAATTAGTTGCTATATTGTGATGTCCACACTTGAATGAATTTAGCGTCTTTGTTCTTCATAGCATCCCAAAATATTTTATAGATTCTTGTACAAAACAGCTTGACCTCCAAAACAGTGTCTCAGATTTCCATAAACATCAATAGAACAAATTTTATACCCAATTGATTTAGTGATCTCTTATGAATTGATGTTGCAAACTTCATTGAAGATTTATGAGAGAATGAAATACAATAGGAAAAATCTGAGACACAGTTTTGGAGTTTTTTTTTAGAAATATTACGAGACGTTCTTTAACCTGGTTCATCCACTTTCTGATCAAGTTTCAGTAATAGCTGCAAGCTTTTGAATACCGAATAAGTTGGTAAATGTATATCCAATATGCAGGTGAAGTTTTTATATCGCTACTTAGGTGTGGGAAATTGATAATTTCGAAATTAAAACGTCGTTTGTCATAGATTCTGATACTAAGATGACTGTAGATATAGGAAGATGTGGTAGGTGTATGTCAAATTCGAGGTATAAGTCGAGGTATAAGTCCGTACCATAGAGATATCTTGGAACTACATGTTTTCCAGATTTGCAGAGTACTAGCGGACACATTCCTGTACGTTTATGCAGGCCATCACAGGACAGATATAACCAGTTATTTATTTTTCCACCTTTTCGTCTGTGACTTTTGTTTTAACCACCAAATTGTTAAAAATGAACACACCAATAATTGGTTTATAAATTACATTCACTGGTGACTTCAAGAACCCATTAATAGTTGTATGTAATTATTTTGTTATGTTGATTAATTTGATCTCTTTTCAGTTTATTATACTATATATATATATATATATATATATATACAACTCGTCTAAACATCAACCTAACAATGTTAGATCTGTAAATTTGCTTTCGCAAATTTTTGGTTCTTCCCTCGCCGGGATTCGAACCCATGCTACTGTGATATCGTGACACCAAATCGCCTGCACTGCAGCCGTCCTGCTAGACCACACGACCACCTGGGCTCTCTAAAAAAGAGCTTTCGGTGGCCGTGTGTTACCTTTCCACGTCAGTTTTAATCTAGCGGCGTACTGCAGTACATGATATATAAGGCATGAAGATGTTATTGTTACAGATCAGCTAAATTATCTATAGTAAAGGATCCTACAAATGAATGTAGATACAGTCACAGAAAATAATTATATTTATAAGTACGTCTGAGTCAATGACAACCCTACAACAGATGTATCCATCGGATCGCCATCAATGATGGTGATACATGGCTGTGTACATAATGTATATACAACTCGTCTTAAAACTGACGTGGAAAGGTAACACACGGCCAGCGAAAGCTCTTTGTTAGAGAGCCCAGGTGGTCGTGTGGTCTAGCGGGACGGCTGCAGTGCAGGCGATTTGGTGTCACGATATCACAGTAGCATGGGTTCGAATCCCGGCGAGGGAAGAACCAAAAATTTGCGAAAGCAAATTTACAGATCTAACATTGTTGGGTTGATGTTTAGACGAGTTGTATATACATTATGTACACAGCCATGTATCACCATCATTGATGGCGATCCGATGGATACATCTGTTGTAGGGTTGTCACTGACTCAGACGTACTTATATATATATATATATATATATATATTTACAAAAAAAGTTTCTTTTCAAGCAGTGTATTTAATTTTTAATTATTATATATATATATATATATATATATATAGATGATCATAGATATCAGAAGATGTGTTATGAGTGCCAATGAGACAACCCTCAAGCCAAGTCACAATTTGTAATAGTAAACAATTAAAGGTCAAAGTACGGTCGAGCTTCAACACGGAGCCTTGGCTCATACCGTGCAGCAAGCTATAAAGGGACCCTTAATTGACTAGTAGAAACCACTCAAACGGGAAAACCAACGTTTGAATCTATATAAAAACCAGGTGCTCCGCAGGGTGCAGCTTTATACCACCGCAAAAGTCGAACCATGAACAGTTGGGGGAAATATGGACACAACATTCACGCTTGATACAGCTCTGAATTTGGATTGCGATCAAATTTTTGACATAATATCATTATGAGTTTCTGACACAAAACAAATGTCAAGATCTGACACATCTATTGCGCAATATTGTGCAATTAAAGATTTCTCCTTTTAACTTTTCAAAAATATTGAATTTGAGAAATTTGGAAAAAAATATTGAAAACAACTACCACCACCTATTTTTAGTCCAAAACCTAACATTTCTTTATACATAATATACAAGTAGTGAAAGGGAGGTTAAATGTTTTAATTAAATTTAATGCGTTTCCCTCGGTTTTAGTTTGTTACCCCGATTTTGTTTTTTGTCCATGGATTTATGAGTTTTGAACAGCGGTATACTACTTGCCTTTATTTAGAATTACCTCTCTTACACTGCTTTTAAATTGTCCTAATTGTCCATTGACCAGAAATACCTAGTTTTTCCCCTTTTTGAATTCCGAAACATTTTGAGCCATAACCTCCCAAAGTCAATACTAACCATCCCTTCGTGGTATGGAAACTTGTGCTTTAATTTCAGAGAGATGCATACACTTAGACATAAGTCATTGTTTGAAAACTACAAAAATGATTATTTTGGGCCACCTTTTGGCCCCTTATTCCTAAACTATTGGGACCATAACCCCCCCCCCCCCCCTAAAAAAAATCAATCCCAACCTTCCTATATTGGTATTGAACCTTCTTATGAAAGTTTATAGAGATCCATGCATTCACTTAAACACAAGTTATTGTCTGTAAGCTAGAAAAATGCTTCTTTTTGTCCCTTTTTTGGCGGGCCCCTTATTCCCCGGGAAAGGTAACCCCAAACTGAATCCCAGCCTTCCCTGTGTTATTTGGTATAATGTCAGAGATATCCATACAGTTACACACAAGTTATTGTCTTGAAACTAGAAAAATGCCGGTTTTTGGCCCCTTATTAGCCCTTAATTCCTAGACTGTTTGCCCAATAATCCCTTAAAATAAATCCCAACCTTCTACTTATGGTATTAAACATTGTGGTACAATTTCAGAACTATTGAAATACTAATACACAACTTTTTGTCCTGAAACTAGATAAATGCTGTTTTTTTGGCCCCTTTGGGCCTTAATTCCTAAACCTTTGGGATCATAACCCCCCAAAATCAATCCCAAGCTTCCTTTTGATTTTATAAACATTACGTTAAAATTTTATTGATTTCTTTTTACCTATTCAAAAGTTATTATCTGGAAACAATCCGTCTTCGGACGACGCTGACGACGACGACGTGATACCAATATACGACCATATTTTTTTTTAATTTTTGCGGTCGTAAAAAAATGAGAAACGAGAATCACTTATGAACGACATAAAAAAACGACAACTACTGAACACCAGGTTCCTGATTTAGGACAGGCGCAAACAAATGCAGCGGGGTTCAACGTGTGAATAGGTACCAACCTTCATCCTTATGTATACATGTGTCTCTAGAAATGGACAGTTTGCAGAAGGGAATCTAAAATGCTCTCTGTTGTCGACATTTTTTTATGCCCCATCTACGATAGTAGGGGGCATTATGTTTTCTGGTATGTGCGTCCGTCCGTCCGTCCATCCGTTCGTTCGTTCGTTCGTTCAGGTTAAAGTTTTTGGTCAAGGTAGTTTTTGATTAAGTTGAAGTCCAATCAACTTCAAACTTAGTAAACATGGTCCCTATGATATGATCTTTCTAATTTAATTGCCAAATTAGAATTTTGACCCCAATTTCACGGTCCACTGAACATAGAAAATGATAGTGCAAGTTTCAGGTTAAAGTTTTTGGTCAAGGTAGTTTTTGATGAAGTTGAAGTCCAATCAACTTTAAACTTAGTACACATGTTCCCTATGATATTATCTTTCTAATTTAATTGCCAAATTAGACTTTTGACCCCAATTTCACGGTTCACTGAACATAGAAAAGGGTAGTGCAAGTTTCAGGTTAAAGTTTTTAGTCAAGGTAGTTTTTGATGAAGTTGAAGTCCAATCAACTTCAAACTTAGTACACATGTTCCCTATGATATGATCTTTCTAATTTAATTGCCAAATTAGACTTTTGACCCCAATTTCACGGTCCACTGAACATAGAAAAGGATAGTGCAAGTTTCAGGTTAAAGTTTTTGGTCAAGGTAGTTTTTGATGAAGTTGAAGTCCAATCAACTTCAAACTTAGTACACATGTTACTTTTGATATGATCTTTCTAATTTAATTGCCAAATTAGACTTTGACCCCAATTTCACGGTCCACTGAACATAGAAATTGATTATGCGAGTGGGGCATCCGTGTACTGTGGACACATTCTTGTTTGTTTTTTTTATAGTTCAAACCGCCCTTATTGTCATTGTCTAGATGTAAGTTAAATTATGATACAACTTTAACTGTATATGAAAAAAGTTAAATCACAAAAATACTGAACTCCGAGGAAAGTCATAACGGAAAGTCCCTAATCAAATGGCAAAATCAAAAGCACTAACACATCAAACGAATGGATAACAACTGTCATATTCCTGACTTGGTACAGGCATTTTCTTATGTAGAAAGTGGTGGACAGAACCTGGTTTTATAGAGCCACACCTCTCACTTGTACGACAGTCGCTTCAAATTTCATTATATTGACAACGATGCGTGAACAAAACAAACAGATGCAATAGGTAAAAATGTCCCAAATAGGGGTGCAAAAACAACACTAATCATTGTTTACCTTTATTTCAAGATCGATGGAATACGGATGTGTTTAACTTAGCCACCACTTTGAATTATCAAGTAAGAGGACATTTTTAGGGAAATTTGAATTTTAACAATATTCTTTCTATTCTGTTCTGTATGTAATCTGCCTTATAAAGGTATAAACCGACAAGAAGAAAAGCATAGTTAGTTCCCATAGGAATGCCGATTTAAAAAATCTGGTCTGTGGCTCCGTTCGTCCGTCCGTCTGTGCGTCCGTTCAGGTTAAAGTTTTTGGTCAAGGTAGTTTTTGATGAAGCTGAAGTACAATCAACTTGAAACTAAGTACACTTGTTGCTTATGGTATGATCTTTCTAATTTTAAAGCCAAATTAGTCTTTTGACCCCAATTTCACGGTCCACTGAACATAGAAAATGAAAGTGGGAGTTTCAGGTTAAAGTTTTTGATCAAGGTAGTTTTTGATGAAGCTGAAGTCCAATCAACTTGAAACTTAGTACACTTGTTGCTTATGGTATGATCTTTCTAATTTTAAAGCCAAATTAGACTTTTGACCCCAACTTCAAACTTAGTACACATGTTTCCTATGATATGATCTTTCTAATTTAATTGCCAAATTAGACTTTTGACCCCAATTTCACGGTCCACTGAACATAGAAAATGAAAGTGGGAGTTTCAGGTTAAAGTTTTTGGTCAAGGTAGTTTTTGATGAAGTTGAAGTCCAATCAACTTGAAACTTAGTACACTTGTTGCTTATGGTATGATCTTTCTAATTTTAAAGCCAAATTAGACTTTTGACCCCAATTTCACGGTCCACTGAACATAGAAAATGAAAGTGGGAGTTTCAGGTTAAAGTTTTTGGTCAAGGTAGTTTTTGATGAAGTTGAAGTCCAATCAACTTGAAACTTAGTACACTTGTTGCTTATGGTATGATCTTTCTAATTTTAATGCCAAATTAGATTATTACCCAATTTCACGGTCAATGGAACATGGAAAAGGATAGTGTGAGTCGGGCATCCGTGTACTTTGGACGCATTAATCAAGAAATCAATCATCTTGAAATATCAAAAGTATGATATATCAGTTCATAAAATAAATGTTGTCCATTCTTTAATGGAACAAAGTTTGGTCAATTCTTTCGATCTGTTTTTACATGCATGGAAAGTGCAAAACTAATTTTAAGGTTATAAAGTTCAAATTATCTATAGATACTATTGCAAGATGAAAGAGACTTAGATTGTATGTTCCCTAACAGGTCTTTGAAACTTTTATTTAGTATCCACTTCTACTGTCGTAACATAAAGTTACAGTTAGCTAAAAATGGGAGACAACTCTAGAGATAAGTTTTTCTTTTACGATTTTCGTTCAGTATAAGATCAGCCTTACTTCAAATAAACTCATCATTAGTACGTTGATATTGAGGTAAAAAATCAAAGCATGAATGAAATAGTTATTTCATCTATTTTGATATATATATAATAAAGTAGTTAAACAGACTCAATTATTAAATAAAAATCAAAGAAGTTGAACAATTTTCAGTTTTAAAGTAAATAAACATTTGCCAGGACGAGGACGGTATATATAACATATAATGTCTTAACTTTGAAATTGTTTCATGTAGCAACATTCCAACTGCGCTTCCACTGCGATGTTTAATTTTTGTATTCTTGTCTCTCGCTTTTGCTAATGTGCTTTGTCCATATAACTTTTTATGTGTGTTTCTTTGTTACATATTTGTTTGTTTTATAGGGATTACGATTATAACGCAATGTTGACTGCTGTACCACAATTGTTGACATTTTTACCTATTGTGTCTGGTTTTTTTTATTCACACAACGATGTCAATACAATGGAATTTTATGCGACTGTCATGCAAGTAAGAGGTTTTGCTAGCTATAAAACCAGGTTTAATCCACCATTTCTACATAATATTATAAGAAAATGCCTGTACCACACCAGGAATATGACAGTTGTTATCAATTCGTTTGGTATGTTTGATATTTTGATTTTGCCATTTGATCACGGACTTTCCGTATTTAATTTTCCTCGGAGTTCGGTATAAATGCTAAACTGTATTTGTTTAGCATTGAACCAACACTAAATATAATCCTCCTTGAACAAAGCATAAACCGTAGCTTCGCTTTTAATTTATAGTAATAAAAAGCAATTTTTAATTCAATCAAAGACTATAAGAAATAAAATTAAGTTTGCAAAGTTGTTTAGGTAAACCTGTTTGTATGAAACATACATATTACAATAGGCCATTGATATGAGTGTTTTCATTGGATGATGGATTGGTGCTATGCTCCTCCCAATTTTAGGTTATAATCATTTTATGGTTGAGCTAAGAAGGAAGCTAACCAATGCATCTACCTGTAGCTTCATAATCTTTGGATTCTGCTGTAATAGTACATGTAAATTAATTTAATATGTAGCTATATCCTAGTTACTGTTTATCAAATAACATCTGATATATAACATAATCATTTTCGGTTATTTGCAACTCCAATTTAAATTGCATACATCAAATAATGTAATTTTTTTAATTTGAGATTCTAATCTTCATACTGATTTTTTCTCTAGTTGATGCTTGTAGGTTAAAAGTAAACGGTACGGTATGTACTAGTTCGTCAGACACTGTAAGAGAATTGTATTGCTTTCTCATAGCAATGAAGGGAACAGACATGAGCTTTGTAAAGGATTATTATTTTAAAATAACTGGTATATGTGTACTGTTAATTGTAATCTATTTATCGTTGTTCTGTTGTCGAAACCTTGACAAATTTAATGCAAAACGAGCTCCGTTGTCATTCTATCAAGACATAACTTTAATTAAGAGAAGCATGAAATTGTCACAGATAGTGGTACCTAAATACAAACTTATCTTTTTCTGGAATTCAGGAGGTACAAAAAATCTACTCCAGTTTATTCAAGGGTTTAGAAAAACAGGACAAACTGCTCACAGACCAGAGTCAAATAGCCTGCAGACTTTAACAAACTTTACAGACTCCGACGTAGTTAAAATGTTTATGGATAAATCATGGACCAAAACAGTATTTGCGAGAGAACCGAGAGAACGAATATTGTCCGCGTACCTTCACGTCAAATCTTCATCATTCAAACCTTGCCGTCGTGTTGTGTCGTCTTTTTCAGGTTTTCTACAGCCAATCAAAACATGCAAAAATATACACTGGGAATCTCAAGTACAGATTCCAGAAAAGTTTTATCGGTATATGATGATCGGGAGAATTTCAAAAATGAAAGAATTTTCGGAAAAGCTGTTAAAGAAAATTGGTGCATGGAATGAAAAAGTTCAAATGTGACTGCGCTCAAGAAATCTAGGAAAATTTACAAAACGTCATGCTACCAAGGCAAACAAAGCACTGTTCAATACTATAACAATACAGAACTGCAAAATCAGATATTTGAAATGTTCATCAAAGATTATAGTGTTTCAATATGCAAAGAAATATTTCTAGATATTTTTAACCCGAAAGAGTCAGAATTGTTTTAATCTTACATCAAAAGGTTAGCTAATCTGATTAAAATTCACATCTATTGGAAGCCGCGTAGTAGTCAAAGTATAGGTTTTTATTTTGATTAGATTGAAGACTAGCTTGTGTGTAGGTGTTTTAAAAATACTTTTATACTAAACATGTACTCCTTCAGAACTTACAAATATTAAATTATTACTGAAATGTTGCTGGGGAGTTTGTAAACCTTAAATGGCTAGTTCAAAGAGGCGAAAAACACCAAATGGTGATTAATTTTTGACAACAGTAGTTAACTGATGGTTTAATCTGATAACGTCAGTCAGATTGGATTAAGACAGATAAAAACAAGAATGTGTCCTCAGTACACGAATGCCCCACTCGCACTATCATTTTCTATGTTCAGTGGACGGTGAAATTGGGTAAAATCTCTAATTTGGCATTAAAATTAGAAAGATCATATCATAGGGAACATGTGTACCAAGTTTGAAGTCGATTGGACTTCAACTTCATCAAAAACTACCTCGACCAAAAACTTTAACCTGAAGCGGGACAGACGGACGGACGGACGAACGAACGAACGAACGGACGGACGGACGGACGGACGGACGGATGGACGCACAGACCAGAAAACATAATGCCCCTCTACTATCGTAGGTGGGGCATAAAAACAACACTTCTGACGAGATTCTTTATTTCTAAATTTAGCCCTAGAGATTTTGTATATAAAGATTATCATTAGAAATGTGCTAAATAACCTCGCGCCTATTTCAACAGAATGAGTAGACTGATGTGCAGCCAAAGTGACATATAAAAGGAGTAGGTCCAGTAAGACCTCTTTTGGCCCCAAAATATAGCAGTTTTACAAAATTGTTAAAATGTAAACTTTAAGTTATTTATTGGACAGGAGAATGCTTCTGCTACATAAATATGGACTGTTTTTGACAATACAATGCTATATATATCGGGTACTAGCACCATAAAGTCATGCTAAATTACTGAAATCTTCACAATTCTAGCATTTTAGTTAAATTTTAGACGGTTTTCGTGTAAAAACGAAAGTGGCCGCATTCGTGTTCATCCTTAATATTGAAATGTAAGTTGTATTTTATTATAATACATAACATATATAAAGGTTGAGGATGAACACGAATGCGGCCACTTTCATTTTTGACAAAAACCATCTGAAAAATGACATTTTTCGGCATATTTGATAGATTTTTCATATTTGAGCTTGAATCGGATCGTTTTTAATGACTAAATCAGTTAAAATCTTTCACATAAACTGATTGATTCAAATTAAATAGACACTTAAGTGTTTAAAAAGTGGTCAAAATCTTTCGTCAGATGAACCTGAAATTTGAGGCCAAAATCGGTCCTTACCGGACCTACTCCTTTCGAGATAACAGGTATGTTTTCTCTTAACAATAAGATTACACATGCGACATCCGACGTGTTGATCATGCAAGTAGAAAACCGATAATAAGACGAATTCAGTAGAAAGTAAATTCACAAAAATACTGAACTCTGACGAAAATTCAAACCGGAAAGTCCCGAATCAAAATCATAAGCTCAAACATACCAAACGAATGGATTACAAATGTCATATTCCTTGCTTGGAACAGCCATTTTTTCTAATGTAGAAATGGTGGATAAAACCTGGTTACATATAGCTAACTAAACCTCTCACTTTTATGACAGTCGCAACAAATTCCATTATATTGACAACGATGTGTGAAAAAACAAACCAAATTTCAGAAATCCTTGTACTGTAGTTCCTGACAAAAATGTCAGGAACATTTTCAACTTGGTTATCATGTGAAAAATCATACAAGTGTTCGGTAAACAGGAAGTTGTCGAGTGATGAATCTGAAAACGAATCACACGGTATAGCAGACTTATATAAACATGAAACCAAGTTTCAGAAAACCTTGTACTGTAGTTCCTGAGAAAAATATGAGGAACATTTTCAACTTGGTTATCATGTGTAAAATCATACAAGTGTTCGGTAAACAGGAAGTTGCGCAGTGATGAATATAAAAACGCATCACACGGTATAGCAGACTTATACAAACCCTGAAACCAAATGTCAGAAATCCTTGTATTGTAGTTCCTGAGAAAAATGTGAGGAACATTTTCAACTTGCATGGTTATCATGTGTAAAACCATACAAGTGTTCGGTAAATAGGAAGATGGCAAGTGATGAATTAAGAAATAATTCATGGGGGCTTGAATATATCGTGATTTTACCACGGTTGGCCCTTTATGACAAATATTTTACCCCTGAGCGATAGCGAGGGGTAAAATATCGGCATAAAGGGACAACCCGTGGTAAAATCTAGATATATTCAAACCCCCATGAATTATTTCGATTCTGATAGGACACATACGGCAATTCTTTTGGATCGAAGCGCTCTAGGTGTAGGCAAATATTTGCCGTTCCCATAAATAAACGCACTAATAAACTAGCGTAAAAGAACGGAGCAAACTGCATTAGTGACATGTTTAAACTATTTAAAATAATGTATTTAGACAGTTTTGGATGAATTTGAATGATAATTTATTTATATGTCTTATATGATGTACAATAAAGTGCTTTTGCCACATTTTAGCATCATTTGTGTATGTTTCCTTGTGATGATTTTCGGATTCACAAGCGTGTATTTTCCCGTAAAATGCTTACATTCTAACGTCATTGTTCTATGACGTCGGGTATCTCATTCATAAAAAAGCATATGACGTGGGAGTACAATCGGAACAGCACTGGCAATATATTCATATTTTACCACGGGTGTGTACTCAAAGCGTTGGAAGGACGTCATGTTAGAATCTGAAAACGAATCACACGGTATAGCAGACTTATATAAAACATGAAACCAAGTTTCAGAAAACCTTGTATTGTAGTTCCTGAGAAAACTGTGACGAAAAATATTCATGGGACGGACGGACTGATGGACTGACGGATGGATGGACAGTCAGGGGTAAACAGTTTATCATCTTTTTCAAAGCGGGAGTATAATAATAATTATCATTGATATTGTTATATTTATAAATTAACTGTTTACCAAATTTTGATTTTTTTTAAATACTAAGGTTTTTCTACCTCAGGCATAGATTACCTTAGCTGTATTTGACAACACTTTTAGGAATTTTGGATCTCAATGCTCTTCAACTTCGTACTTTATTTAATTATAATTCAAGACCAGCTTTTACTATTTGTGAAGTTGATACGAGATGATAAGGTCAAGATTGGTAACTTCTGATGAACTTTTAGAAAAAGGACGAGACGTTCTTTGACATATTCCTGGTTCATCAACTTCCTACTCAGACACTTGTGACGTTTTAAAAAAATCTGATCAATTATTGGTTTTTTGTTGCACTTCAGTGTTTCGCTTGTTTCGTTGTTTTCCTCTTACAGTTGATGTGTTTACCTCAGTTTTAGTTTGTAACCAGGATTTGTTTTCTCTCAACTGATTTACGACTTTCGAACAGCGGTATACTACTGATGCCTTTATTTTATGTTGAAAAGCATTGTGGATAAATATTTGTAATGATTTTCAATTTCACATGGGGAATGGTGGTATACAGGGTTGAAAAAATCATAAGTTTAGATAGAACCAATTTCAGAAAAAGATCGATACATTAGAAGTTTTTAACCACAATGTTAAACTATCCGTCGCCATCTGTGGAACACACATTCCATAACAGTCAACCAATTTGTGATGGAGTCCATTATTTTTTTCAACTTTCGAAATTGGAACTCTTGGTTTAAAAAAGTCCCTGTACGAAACAACCCTTCACGAAGAAAAAAAATGATGGAAAATAAAAGGTGTTCACAGTTGCATGTCGTATTAATTGAGGGATATGAACTCAATATGCAAGTGCTACAGGAATGTTGCTACTAAAAGATAAAAGTTCAAATTTGTTAAGGTAAACACTAATTCTTTTGTTGTAAAGTTTTGTTCTCAACCCTACCGTCATTATCATTTAAGTCGATGTAATAGGCAGACTGCGTCTGTTGTACCCTTAATTGATTTCAATAGGATAAATGCGATCAACATAGTCTCTAAACTTTGAATTTGTGTATCCTAAGTCACCTATTTCATTCGGTATTACAGACGTGCCTTCCAATGTTTCCTTCTTTTTCTACTAGTTGTATTAAGGTAGCACAATACAAAGATTTTTCATCCCCAATCAGACATTTTTAAACTGATGTAGTTCCACTCATCTTTCTTTAAATTTTATAAATGAGGTACCAAAAGAAAGAAGAAGGATTAATCTTTCAAATTGTGATAATTTCATTATGACATAATTATTACATCATTAATTGTTATGTAATTAGTTGCCATATTGTGATGTCTATACTTGAATGAATTTAGCTTCTTTGTTATTCATAGCATCCCAAAATATTTTATAGATTCTTGCACAACACAGTTTGACCTCCAAACCTATGTCTCAGATTTTTCCTATTGTATTTCATTCTCTCATAAATCTTCAATGAAGTTTTCAACATCAATTCATAAGAGACCACTAAATTCAATTGGGTATAAAATTTGTTCTATTGATGTTTTTGGAAATCTGAGACACAGTTTTGGAGGTCAAGCTGTGTTGTACAAGAATATATAAAATATTTTGGGATGCTATGAAGAACAAAGAAGCTAAATTCATTTTAGTGTGGACATCATGATATAGCAACTAATTACATAATAATTAATTATGTAATAATTATGTCATAATGAAATTATCACAATTTGAAAGATTTAAATCCTTCTTCTTTCTTTTGGTACCTCATTTATAAAATATAAAGAAGGATGAAATGAATTACATCAGTTTAAAGTTGTCTGATTAGGAGTGACAAAATCTTTGTATTGTGCTACCTTAATTGGCATGCATTTAAATTACTAGGCTGATAAAATTCGTGGACAGTTGATATATCCATACACACAAGTCATAGCAATGACAAGACACAGTAAAACCATACAATGTTTTAAATGAATAAGAAATGTAGAATAACTTGCTCAAACAATCATTTTGTTTTATTTGGAACCATTCTGACTAAGGATACGTTATGTAATACACATCAATCATAGTAGAAAGTTTGTATTAAAGTGATTATTTTTAATGGTTCACCATATGCTCTATGGATGGCCCATAAACAACCTCTTATGATACTGTCGAAGTCATTTTTTAGTTAGAGGGTTATATTTGGCAATTCAATTAAACTGATAAATATCCAGAACTTATTTTCATAATATAATAGTGATATGACTGCATGTTGTGAAATCATTGTTGACAAAAAGGTGAGTTCTGCATATTGGTTGATGTTGACATGACCTGTACCATAGGACATCATTGTCATGTAAAAACTTTGAAATCATAATGGTTCTCAAGATATAAAGTGGGCACGATCTTTACAATAGGACATTGAGTTGTTAAAAGAAATCCAAGTTTTTGACCTTACACTTTGACCTATGAAGTTATACAAACATTATGACATACCCTCTACAGTATGAAATTAAAACGGTTCTTAGAGTGGACACAATTTGTAACAGAGGGACAGACATGGGGTTGTTAACTGCAACCCAAAATTTCTGATCTTGATATTAGACATAGGTAGTTTTACATACATTATGACACACTCTGGTGTTGGTTAATATACATGTCAAGAATAAACTTTGAAATCATAATTGTTCTCAAGAGCGGACACGATATTTACCATAGCAAATGGGGTTGTCAACTAAAACCAAAGTTTTTGACCTTGAGCTTTGAGCAAGGAAGTTGTACAAACATTATGACACCCTCTGGTGTTGGTTAATATAAAGTATGATATTATAACGATTCTCTTAGAGTGGACACAATTTGTAACAGAGGGACAGACATGGGGTTGTCAACTGAAACCCAAAATGTTTGACCTTGACATTTGACATAGGTAGTTTTACATACATTATGACACACTTTGGTGTTGGTTAATATACATGTCAAGTATAAAATATGAAATTATCAAGATTCTCTAGATGCAGAACGGACACCATATGTCACATATGGACCTAAAACTAAAGTTTTTGACCTTTAAGTTTGACCTTGGAAGTTGTACAAACATAATGACATATCCTCTGGTGTTATAATATTTCTCGAGATATAAAGCACACAATTCGTTATGACAGATGGACAGACGGATCACTACAGAGCCCTTATAAAATGGAGCAACACAGAACTAATAAAATTAAGCATTACAAAACACAAAATTGAGCAACATAAACCATAGAATTGAGCAACACCAAACAACAAACACCAAGTATGAACTCTGCCACTCTACAATAAGAAACAGTTCCAACTCAACTAATAACAAATGTACTGTTAATTATGGCAAGTATGTGTCAGTGGCAGGTCACATTGATAAGGTAGGATTGTGGGTACAACAAATTGTCCACATTTGTGTTCATCAATGATAAAGATAACCCAAATTATCGCACCGCGGGTAAATTATCACATTGTGATTGGTTTAACGCTGTCACGTGGTGACCCCCTATGAGACCATAGGGGGGTAGGAAATTTTATAGGGTGTTCATGATGCGTTAATGGTGAAGTCAATTATTGATGTTGTTGTGTTTTATTGTTTATTTTTCAACAAAATGCAGCAAAAAAAGTACAGCCTTTGGCCTCACCCTCTATGGATTTTACTAACCCTCTATGGATCTGTAGGGGATCAGTAGCGAACCATAAAACTTATAATAGTCAACCAAAGCATGAAAGCTTCTGTAAAACTCACAAAGAGATTACTCCAGTATTACCTAAGACTAACCAGAGTAAGGTTTTTATTAAACACTTTTAAACCAATGAATTACCTGGTCTGTAAAAAAATATCCGAAAAAAAATGAAAAGTTTCATTAATTCAAGGTTTATTAAAAAAGCAACAACATTAACAAAGCTAAATAAATATAAAAACACACAGATCTAAATATACATACTTTACAAAAATATTAACATTTATAAATAACTATCACATACTGCAGGTAATTGTTAAATTTTACCAATATAAGCTGAGACAAAATGAATGTGTACCCTGTGTTCCAGACCTTTGATGGTATGATGTAAACAATAAATGAAAGATAAATGTCACTGTTAGCACACTCCTCCCTCTTGTAAGTGATCAATTTCATGTATATATCTATTTTTTAATCTTCATTCTGAGACATCAAGAATATTCCATAAAATCCTTGAAGCTGCAAAGTTGATACATCATAATCTGTAATTGTACAAAGTGTGGTTTAAATTGAACAAAGGATTTACAAGTTAGTTCAACAGAAAATTGACCTTTCCAATACTATTTAGTCAATAACTAGTAAAATAGCTTAGCTGACAGAAAGTGACAAGAGCTGGTATTACAAGTTGCAAACAGACCAGCCTTTTCTGGGAAAAATTGATATTGATTATATAGGGAATCACTGAAGCATGACCGGAGTGAAATCCCTCTTAGGTAGTCAGTAGGCCCCCACTTATGAAAAATTCTGGATCTGCCACTGCATATTCTTTTAGATTGCAAAGTTTAAGGGCTTAAAAAAAAAGACATATCTTAATGTTAATCAACAGAGGAAAACACAAATAACAAAGACTGTATTAAAAAGAAATCTCTAGAAAAAGTAAGTTGAATAATTATTTAAAAAAATTATATGCTCATATCTACATGGTATTTCATTTTTGATTAATGCTTTACTACATTCCAAAACATACTGTAGAAAAAGTGGTGATTACAATAAATTTGTGATTTTTTTTTAAAGTATTTGTAGATCAAAATCTTAAAACTCTGCAATAACTGAATTAATTCTCTAAGTGTATCTCCTCCTTTTGTCCATTTTGAATTTGGGTTTATATTTAATTTTACAATAAGGACGTTAAAAAAAATTAATCATTTTAATAATACAAAAAAATCTTAGGAACTTTATCAGCACATCAGACATTCAAGTTTTATTACACTTTTTTGTGAATATGGATTGATTTTCACAACAATTGATTAAATAGAGTTTAAAAATTATATAATACAATGCATTCATTAACTGAATCTTTTTTTTTTTATATGGCACTACAAACATAAGCATGCATTAACTATATATATATCTAAGTACTATTAAGATCAAATTTACATTTGACTTACTGTTGTAAAAAATATTTTGAACGATACGGTTTCATGTAAAAATATAAATCTTAACCATTAATCTGATGTTGAGACCCCCATCCCGTACAACTAGGACAGTGAAATCAGGTGTAATATTTCTGTAAAATCAACAGATGATACAGGCTGCCAAGTGATGATATTGTCTGTTATAAAGAACATTAACACATATCTGTCTTCTCTGTACTCTCATGAGGAGGCTCTTTCTCAAATGAATGAGTTTGAGTTGCCTCCCCTTCTTGCCGGACTATATGTTGATTTAAAAGTTCATCAGGACATTGTGAATCAGCAGAATAATACTCTGATTTTTCACTACTGCCTTTACTCTCTGACCCATTCAATGATGATTCTAAGGACCTTCCTTGTTTGACATGATGTTTTAAAGTTTTGTCAGAGCCAGAATCATTTCTCTTTGTATCTTCTAATTCCTCTTTTGATTGGTCATACTCAGAACCAGTCTCAGAATCGCCAGTAGTTTCAGATATTTCACTCTCTAAAGATGGAGGTAAAATTTGTTGTGGAGTAACTATAGTAACATCTCCAAACCTGACTGAATCAACAGAGATGTTATCCACAAAATGTTTAACGTCTTTCCCTTGACCATTTGATAATTCAGCACTTCCCTCATTGCCAGATCTGCCTGAATAACTAGACCAACCATTTGAACTTTTTTCTGACATATTATCTTCTTTGTCTTTTTGTGATATAACGTCTCCTATTTGGTTGTCATGTGAATTTCTATTGGATGATATTACGTTTTGAACTTGTTGCTGATTGGTCAAATACCTAATGGAATTTTTCAACTGCTCTTGGCCGTTTCCATTATTCACTATACCTGCCTCCTTAGCTAGACCATAAAAAATGCTCTTTTCATTGGCTAACAGTTTATTCGGGTTGTCAACTTCAACTATCCTTCCTTTATCCATTACAACAATTCTACAAAAGTGTGAAAATATATAAAGTGCCAATACTTGACTACATACCTGCAAACTTTTTTTTAAAGTTGTGTACTATAAAGTTCAGATATGACAAACTTTAGGATACTCCAATTGCACCTACTTTGATAGTTATTTTCACCTATGTTTGTTTAAGAAACAAAAAAAAGATTTCCATTCTATGTTGGTTTTTAAGATGAAAGCTAATATTTACTATAAAAGTCCTTATATTAAAAGAGTATACAAACACCAAAAGGTCTGTAAACAAAGTAGCTTCAGAAGAGCTTTCTTTAGTTGAAGCTATATTAATAATGTGTTCCAGCAGTGAAAAAAAGACAAATAAGTATGGCATGTGTTTTATCATGATTTACTTTTTTTTTATCAGTTTTTGGTTTGAAGTCTTCAGAATATAGAGATTACCTATCATAATCTAGAACCGTTTTCAGTCTATGAGCTATAGCTAGTACAGTACAATCCTTGAATTCTCTGAAGATTGTTTGCTGTATCAAATCATCAGTAGCCAAATCAACAGCAGCAGTAGCCTCATCCAGAACCAAAACTCTGGTTTCCTTCAGTAACGTTCTAGCCAGACATACCAACTGTCTTTGTCCTACACTGTAAACAATAACAATTTAACTTGTGAGTTATCTGTAGCATAGCTTTGCAGACATAAATCTTTGATTTTATTGTCATCATCACAAGATCAACATTTGCCAAAACCTAAAATATGTTCAAGTTATATCCATTTTTGTTTTAGGTTTAAAATTCACCAAATTGCTATTCTGTGGAATATTCATGATCTTGGTAATACCATTAAATTATAAATATTTCATAATTTTTTGTTGTCGAGTCTTTTATGGTCAACAATACTATGGGTTTTTCTCATTGTTGAAGGCAGTTCAGTTGCCTATTGAACTCTGGTGAATAGTTGTCTCATTGGCAATCATACCACATCTCCTTATTTTTCATGTCATATATACAGTTCCCCAGGTAAAAAAAACCCGTAATAATGTAATAGTTATGATTTTGGTGAACAACATACTAACTGGTAATTGTGCCCTGGTTTTTTAAATCATCCAATACAATTTTTTTTAAATTCATTTTTTGTTTGTTTTATCAAGAGAGTAGGTTTTGATGCATATTTTCATTTTCTTTTGGAATGATGTTTGTACCTATATTGCCCCTCTCAATCAGATGAAAACCTATTTTACAGTGACATCACTCATAAGGCCCGAGAACACAGTTATTTCGTAGTGCATTTCTTTTAGACAATAAATTCAAATTAAAAAAATCGCACCTGCTCTTTCTCAAAAAGATTTTTACAGTGTAGTGTACTACCAGTGAGACAAATAATATCAAAATTATAGAAACTTCTACCAGCTCTAACTCAAAATATTGACAATTCTGTGTTAAGGGGGTGTAAAATTCAGTTTGACAGCTTCAGACGTGCTAAAATTTGACCTTTTAGAACTGGACCAATTTACTTCTTAACATAAAGATTCAGCACCCAATTTTTTTTTACATGTAATTACATCCCCCTACTTGATATTTCATGCATTTAATATCAAGAAATAAATTGGGAAAGTGTATCAAATAAGACATGCAAGTTATACACTGTTTACACTAGGGACTATATTCGTAGACAACGAAAACCAAAGGACGATAACTGTGTCCTTGGACCTAATAGGACAGAAAGACTTGACCAATCTTTATAAAACTTTGCATAACCTAAGCTTAGGCAATTGTGAGATAGGTTGCCAAGTTTCATGGCCATATGACATATATTAGAGACACTAGGGTCATTTTAATATAGACATTTGAATGTTTATTTTTGACGTGTAAATCAAATATCTTCAACTGTCAAGATTTTGGCCTTAAAATTTTAAATTTTGCAAAAATTTGCTTTTTAAATGCTCTTGAATATCAAATATTAAGTATTAAAAGCATCTGAACACTCTTTTATTTATCAGATGTATTGTAATTATTCCAAAGTTAAATTTATATAAGCCTATGCCTGAAAATAGAGATTTTCCAATTTAGGGACGCCTTATATAAATATGCATTTTTCTCAGCCAATTTGAAGATTTTGAAGTTTTTTATGCCTAATTTATTCTTTCATATATATAAAATGTACTTTAAATGTATAGAAAAGTGTCAAAAAGCATACCACATGAGTATAAAATGGTCTTGGGCCATGTAGTACTGAGAATTATTTAGAGTCGATTTAGGCGGTAGCCCATATTGACATATAAAAATGCACACAGAAGCTATTAGAAATGAAAATGTGTAACTTTTTGCTCATTTCTATGCTAAGGCGTTATGATACAAGAAGTCTAATTGCAAAAGGACTCTTGCATTTAATTTTTTTAGAAACAATATGGTCTGATGGCCAGTTTTTTTCACTTTTCAATGGAAAACTTGCATTTAGTTTTAGCCTTAATAGGCATAAAGTTGGACCACTTACTATCATACAGAGAAAAAAAATGGTAGCCTATGAAAGGAGTAAGGTGTACTGAGTATAATAAAGTGCTTTTTTTACAGATTTAGTGAAATATTTGTGATGGACTACAGATTTGATGTACAAAGCTCTTCACATTTTACATACATCTATTAGGCCGTTTAACCATGGCCGTGAATACAAATATCTGCACTTTTTTTCTGTGATAATCTACTTTTCTCTATATCCAGAGTTCACAAATGGTTAATTAAATTTGATTTAATCATAGAAACACAAATATCAGGAACAAAAAAGCTGTCAGATAGAAAGTCAGCATGCCTCTTAGCCATAAAATGTAAACTGCTTTAAAATGCTTATTATAGCCGTAGAATGCCAAAATGGCACATTTTAACAGAATTTCTGTAAACCAAAGATGTAAATCCTTTACTTTGATTGAGTTTGACAAACTGAAACCAGCAAATCATTCAGGAAAGTTGCCAAAGTACAGAATCTAGATTTCAGGAATCCATCTCTTAGGCCCGAGAACACAGTTATTTCGTAGTGCATTTCTTTTAGACAATAAATTCAAATTAAAAAAATCGCACCTGCTCTTTCTCAAAAAGATTTTTACAGTGTAGTGTACTACCAGTGAGACAAATAATATCAAAATTATAGAAACTTCTACCAGCTCTAACTCAAAATATTGACAATTCTGTGTTAAGGGGGTGTAAAATTCAGTTTGACAGCTTCAGACGTGCTAAAATTTGACCTTTTAGAACTGGACCAATTTACTTCTTAACATAAAGATTCAGCACCTAATTTTTTTTTACATGTAATTACATCCCCCTACTTGATATTTCATGCATTTAATATCAAGAAATAAATTGGGAAAGTGTATCAAATAAGACATGCAAGTTATACACTGTTTACACTAGGGACTATATTCGTAGACAACGAAAACCAAAGGACGATAACTGTGTCCTTGGACCATAAGTTGAAGTTTGTATAAGGATGACGCTATGTTTATCCCAATACCTAAATAGGTGTCTGCTGTTATCAATTGAATTATGTGTGTAAAATATAACCAGACAACGAACAACTAGTCATTTTTAATGCCATATTGTAAATTTTGAATGATAAATGTGTGTTGTTGGGCTGCTGTCTCATTAGATGATTACCCAACATATTCTTTTGTTCATATAGTCACCTCAGATTTTGACCACCCTCTCCACATTGAAAATCCAATTTTCCAGGCAAATTATTTACACTTTCTCTAAGGTGAGCATGCTCCAGAGCAGTCCACAACTCATCATCACCATAGCAACAAAAAGGGTCCAGGTTGAGCCTCAGAGATCCAGAAAATAGGACAGGATCCTTTAATATATATATATATATACAACCTTTTTTTTTACAAAATAGTTTTTCACATTCAATACAAATTATTTTCTAAAAAAGTGTAATATTTATTGCTTCTTGACATAACATAAAAGTTTTAAGATTTACAACTTTTTTCCTACAAACTTCATCATCAAATTACAAAATTACGTCAAATGAGAAAACTTTATTTCAAATCATATTGACCAAAATACTTAATACTAATAATTCTCAAAAATTCAAACCCTAATTACCAGTAAATTATTAATTTACCTGAGGTAGAATTGTAACTTTTTCTCTTAGATCATGTAGACCAATGTTTTTTATATCGACTCCATCAATAGTGATGTCCCCACTGGCGGCCTCTATCAGACGGAAAAGAGCCAAAGCTAATGATGACTTCCCTGCTCCAGTTCTTCCAACAATGCCAATCTATATAATGACATTCTATTATAAATATATAACTAATTTAACATGAACATCATATAGACAAAGTAAAATAACAGTAGATCTTGTCATAAAACAGTCTTCATTTATTTTTACAAACAATGCCTCATTGGTTTCAATTATAAATATTGTTACAACCATCATGAAGTGAACATCATACAGATAGAGTAAAGCAACAGTTGATCTTGCCATTAAACTGTCTTTCATTTATTTTTTTAAGAAAAATTGCCTTATCTATTTCATACATTTTTATTCTGTTGCGGAGAGACATTTTTCATGACATCAGAATTGAGCCCTACAATGCCCATGAATTTAGGAACAGCCAATTAAATTGTCATGAATTCAGGATTTTGAAATTTAATTATATCATGATGCAGGAACTGATTTTCATTGATTCTGGATTTGGCATTTATTATCTCAGGAATTTTAGACGAGACCCCCTCCTACACACCCTCTTCCTTGACATTACCTTTTCTCCATGATGTATTTTTAGATTAATTCCATGTAAAACCAGCTCTGTACCAGCTCTGTATCTCATTCTAAAGTCTGTAAAGATAATTTCACCTTTCTCTGGCCAGTTGTCAGGTGGTTTCTTTGTAGATCTCCAATTAGCCTAAAATCATTATTAAAGTATTCTTATTGCTGGAAATTGTGTTAGTTAAATTATCGTTTTATCAGTGAAGATTTTAACAATGTTAGTGAGGTGTCATAGTGGTCCAAAATTGAATATAAAACAGAAATTGTAAAACGATTTGTCTTATTTTATCACACTGCAGTTCTGAGAAAATCATTAATTTACTATTTGTGTTAAAACATGCATCTTGGCATAATTGGTTTGAAGGTCAAATAGTTAAACATGCATCTTGACATAATTGGTTTGAAGGTCAAATAGTTAAACATGCATCTTGGCATAATTGGTTTGAAGGTCAAATAATTTTAGAAGTCTTACATAAACTTAAATGTAGAGGTTATTGTACCATAAATATCCTCTATGACTAAGATGAGGTAAATAGGAAAAGATGTTTACCTCTGAATCTATTTCTGTATATTCTTTTATCCTTTCTACACACACAATATTGCTCTGAAGGTCACTCATGTTTATCACAAGTAGATTTAGTATGTAAGTAGCCTAAAATATACAATGTCATATATGTACAGTATTTAAACAATACAATGTCATGAGTCTCATTATTGGACCTGAAGTGAATTCAGTATCAATATTATCAATTAGCTTGTAAGGCATTAACTTTGTTTTCATATATCACTATCACGCTGTCTACTATGGTGACTGCATAAAAATTGAGGTTGGTCAATTATAAAATCAGCCTTGTGTCATCTACTATCAGTTTGTCCAAAAATACTATGTTGTTTATGAACAGTATTGTATTAGGTAAACTACGGTAATGTTAATTTTCTTAAATATTTTAAAGAAATTGTTATTACAACTGACTGTATGATGTTTTCTCAAAAGAGATAATTTTGGTATCTGCCTCAGAATGATGTTTCATTTTCTTCAAACCTACTTTGATGCACATCTGCATGACTAACAAAATGACATCTATGTCATCACTTGAGAAATAAATGTGTTCCCTCCTTGTTTTTGAATGTATTTGTGTTGCTAAGTCTTTAGTTTTCTCTGTAGTTTTTTGCCTGTTTATCTTCTTTCCTTTGAAATGGTTTTTCTGTCTTGGTTAGACTTTTGATCTAATTCTGCTTAGGTATATATATCAACTCCCCAATCCTCCTTTTTAATGCTTAAAAAAGGTGGTATGGGTGTCTAAATTAAAAATGATAAAATTTGTTAATACTTTGCCAAAATATAGTTTTTTTTATATATGTTCAAAAATATAATAAAATGATAGGTAACCGCTCAAGCTACGGGTTGTGACAAAATGACACATGTTGTATGGATTATACAGGAAAAAACATCATTATGTGTTTAAAAGCTAAACTAAAATATAGAAATAGTGCTCTATAATTTGCATATGTGAATACAAACCTGAATTGCGTAAACAACAGATAAACCAACAAAAGATCCATCCAAGTCGGAGTAAATGCTAAACAAAGCTGTTGCTATCACAAAGATGTTACCTAATAGTTCCAATCTTATACCAAGCCACCTACAATTAAGGAATCATAGATTGAATAGTATCACTATATTTAGAGAAAAGTATTAGCAGTTTCAAATTTTGAATTAAATAAAAAGATGTGGTATATATATATCTCATTGAGACAGCAATCCATTTATACAAATTTGTAAAGAGTTCCGCAGAACCCAGTGTCTTGCCTACTTTATTAATGTAATTAATGTTTTAAGAACTTTAACTGGAGACTGTATGTAATGTTAACTGGAAGAAAAACTAAGTCCATATATAAGTCACATAAGGAAAAACTGGAAATATATTTTTACAAAATTTACTTCTTGATACTATCTTATGATCATAAACAAGCTTTTGTCCAAGTTTGGTAGAAATACAGGAGAGTTTAAGAAAGTTATTAAAATTCTAAAAACTTTAACCACAGAGTGAATGTCATGTTAGCTGGCAGAAAAACTAAGTCCATTTATCAGTCGAAAAGGGATAAACAGGATTTTTTTTTTACAAAATTTTCTTCTGGATACCATACTATTTTATGATTATACACAAGCTTCTATCAAGTTTGGTAGAAATACAGAAGAGTTTAAGAAAGTTATTTAAAATCTAAAAACTTTAACCACAGAGTGAATGTAATGTTAGCTGGCAGAAAAACAAAGTCCACTAAAAAGTCAAATACGGATAAATAGGACTTTTTTTTTACAAAATTTATTTCTGGATACTATCTTACGATCATACACAAGCTTCTGTCAAAGTTTGGTACAAATAAAGGAAATTTTAAGAAAGTTATAAAAATTTTAAAACCTTTACAGCTTTTACATTCATGCTAGCAAGACAAATCTTTGTTTGGCTTGCTTGCTTTGCTTGTATCAATGTTTGCTCAAGCATGGCAATTAAGATAGGCGGGGCTTCAGCTTGTATACATCATACTTAAATTTTATTGGACGTTATGTAGGAGGTTAAGGACACTAAATTTTAAAACATCACAGGATGACAAATATAAAGCGCAATCGTAGAAATGGAAGTAAAAACAAATGTATTTTTTTTCGAAGATATGCATTTTCATCATCCAACTTAAAAGACTGTCGTCAAGTACTTTTAGTAAAACAAAATAGCTATTCGAACACACCTACTCTGATTTTGCGATTCATTACATAGGTATTTCATTTGACCCATATATTTCATCTTTTAGTACTGTGATTTTGTTATGTTATAAAGTCAACTTTGCTATATAAAAATGATAGAATCTGAAGCGAGATGATGTATCAAATATTCTTGCTTTGTACGTTTTCAAGACAAAATATTCATCTCAAACACACCTTAACATAAGAAGGTGCACTCGCTTTTCTAATAAAAGGGATACATTAAGTAGGGGGGAAATGACTTAATTCATCCCGTTTATTTATTATGTCCATTGTTATTGAATATTGCGCACATTGGATAAATTTTTGCTTGTAAACTTTCAAACTGATTATTCTTTGTTTATAGAGAAGGCGATAAATGCTTTCTGTAATGTTTACTATAGTAACATTTGCGTAAATTTTCAATTTATCAATTACATAGTTAAGCAGAACAATTAGATATCGAGTCGAAGTCATGGTTATCTATCAAGTTGGATGAAGAAAATGCATAACCTCCGATTTTTTTTTAAATTACCACGGACGGAGAACATTTCAATCTATAAGTTCAGTTATTTCCGTGTCTGCCCTTCCGATTATGTGACTCAAGAAAAAAAAATCAAAAAATTGGTAACAATTGTATCAAAGAGAGAAAATCGAGTGCACCTTCTTATGTTAGTGTGTGTTTGAGATGAATATTTTGTCTTGAAAACGTACAAAGCAAGAACATTTGATACATCATCTCGCTTCAGATTCTATCATTTTAATTTATATAGCAAAGCTACAGGTTGTAGGGTCAAATGAAATACCTATGTAATGAATTACAAAATCAGAGTAGGTGTGTTCGAATAGCTATTTTGTTTTACTAAAAGTACTTGACGACAGTATTTTAAGTTGGATGGTGAAAATGCATATCTTCGAGAAAAAAAAATCTTTTTTTGGCTTCCATTTCTACGATTGCGCTTTATATTTGTCATCCTGTGATGTTTTAAAATTGAGTGTCCTTAACCTCAAACATAACGCCCAATAAAATTAAAGTATGATGTATACAAGCTGAAGCCCCGCCTATCTTAATTGCCATGCTTGAGCAAACATTGATACAAACAAAGCAAGCAAGCCAAACAAAGATTTGTCTTGCTAGCATTAATGTAAAAGCTGTAACCACAGAGTGAATTTAATGTTTCCCGGCAGAAAAACTAAGTCCATTTATAAGTCAATTATGGATAAACAGGACTATTTTTTACAAAATTTATTTCTGGATACTATCTTATGATCATAAGAAAGTTATTAAAATTTCAAAAACTTTAACCACAGAGTGAATATTTGTGGACACTGTTGCCGCCGCTGATGGAATGTAGGATCGCTATGTCTTGCTTTTTCAACCGCAGTCAAAGGCTAAAAAAACAATCACTACATGCAAGACATCCAGAGGGCAGTGTTCAACAATTAACAGGTGTCTGTACAATATGTCAAGCTCCAAACCCACTTTAGTTCATCTGGTGAATATATCAATGTATTTGCTTTGCTTTGAGGCATACCCTTTCCCTGGATTAAAATATTTAATATCCATGGTCATGGATGGGACCTCCCATAGACAACCCTTAACTAAAACTGATTTGCCTTACACATATCTGTGTCCCTATAATTTCAATGGAAGTCTTAATTTTCCAAGTAATCTCTTTGTAATCAAATGTAAAAATCTAATATTTCACTAACTGTGCACAAGTTTTTTGGCAAAGGAATGAAGTTTAAAATTTTGCATAATTTCTGCAGTACCGTAGTTAAAGACATAGCATTATTCAATCTCCCACTTTTGTCCACTTGTCATCAATTGTCTTAGTTAAAAGGTTTAAATACTAAAAATATACATTAAAATTACCTTGCAGAATTGAAGAAAGCATAGTAGTAAACCATATTTTTATCCAGTCTCTTCAGAGCTTCATTCATAAATCTCTCTGAGGCTTTGTATGCCCTAATCACTATAGCACCAGCTATGGTCTCACTAAAGTGGTTGAAGACTGGTGATCTGTGTATAGATTCTAATCTCTTTAACTGACGGGAGGTAGGCAGGTAAAATCTCTACAAATAAATAAGTTTTAACAGATTGCTAGCAGATAGATGACATTAACAAATTAAATACACTAGCAATGGCAATATTTCCCCTTTCTTAAATATTTGGTTCCCAACTAAATGTATAAAAAATGTTTATTATTATATAATGTATAAAAAAGATTTTTTCAGCATCATATTTTGGATCATTAATATTCATAAATTCCAATATAAACAAGAAGTAATTGTAACAGGATGCTGTTACGAAGTCTCCCAAACAAAGCTCCCATAACTCGCCATTCATATGGTCCCATGTTCATTTGATTTGATTTTTTGTCCCATACAAGAATATAATATATGGCTTACGAGTGGGGATCTCCACCATTTACAAGTATTCAAACAATAGGGGGTGGTGATGACCCCCAGGGACTTTACCTACATTTCATTTGATTTGTTTAATTGTCCCATACAAGAATATATATGGTTTAGGGGTGGGGATGTTGACCGTTTACAAGTTTTCAAACAAGAGGGGGTGGGGTGACCCCTCGGGACTTCTCTTTTATATCATTTCATTTGTTTTATTGTCCCCTACAAGAATATATATGGTTTAGGGGTGGGGATCTGGACCGTTTACAAGATAATAGCACATTCTCAAATTGAACAGGGTGGGGGCGACCCCCAGGAACTTCCCTTTAATTTCATTTGATTAGCCTTGTTGTCCCATACAGGAATATATATGGTTTAGGGGTGGGGATGTTGACCGTTACAAGTTTTCAAACAGAGAGGGGTGGGGTGACCCCCTCGGGACTTTCCTTTTATATCATTTCATTTGTTTTATTGTCCCCTACAAGAATATATATGGTTTAGGGGTGGGGATCTGGACCGTTTACAAGATAATAGTACATTCTCAAATTGAACGGGGTGGGGGTTACCCCAAGGAACTTCCATTTAATTTCATTTGATTAGTTTTATTGTCCCATACAAGAATATAGATGGTTTAGGGGTGGGGATGTTGACCGTTTACAAGTTTTCAAACAAGAGGGGGTGGGGTGACCCTCTCAGGACTTCCCTTTTATTTCATTTCATTTGTTTTATTGTCCCCTACAAGAATATATATGGTTTAGGGGTGGGGATCTGGACCGTTTACACGATAATAGCACATTTTCAAATTGAACGGGGTGGGAAGGACCCCTGGGGACTTCCCTTTAATTTCATTTGATTTGTTTTATCGTCCCATTCAAGAATATATGAGGTTTAGGGGTGGGGATCTGGACCGTTTACAAGATAAAAGCATATTCTCAAATTGAAGGGGGTGGGGATGACCCCCAGGGACTCCCTCTATCTTTCATGTGATTTGTTTTATTGTCCTTTAATCATTTCTGAAGACTACATGTATCTATCACTTACAGTTTTCAAGTTATATTCATTTGAAAATTTTAGAAAATAAAATCCCATAGGGTTCTATAGTAAACCCCTCCCTTCTTTCTGCCCCCCAAAATACCCCTTAATAGACCCCAATGCACAAACGAAAGATCGATGGCTCACCTAGACATATTAGTTTAACATTCTATGAAACTCTTAAGTTAATCTGACCAGGGGTTTTCGAGAAACGCTGCGGACAAGTTCATTTTTAATGTGGCGGAAGAAAAAGAAAAAGAAAAAGAAAAAGAAGAAGAATAATAAAAATAATAAGAACTGAGCAAAAACAATAAGTCTCCAAACTTTGTTTGGGAGACTTAATAAATATTGATCCCACTCCATATTTCTAATTTGAATAATGATAAAATAAAATAAAAATTTTAATGAATAAAAACATGTGATGTAGCAAAATAATGAAGTAAAATGACGACTAGTTCTGTCCCCATACTTACCATGATTACTCCATAACAGATCATAAGAGGTACAACTGTGCTTAGTATTATTGGAGTATTGATACAGATGACTATAACTGTAGTTACTGCTAGATAAAGTGAGTTCAAAGTGATACGGAAGGTCAATGGCAGTGCCGTATCCATCATTTCTACATCACTTGAAAATCGGTTAATTATACGGCCCAGCGGTGTTGTATCGAAGAATTCCATTGGAGCTCTCATTATCTTGTCTAACATGTGTTGATGAATTTTTCCAGCTGCTTGAACCATTTTCACTGACACTAGGGTGGCATATATCAAAACAAAGGCAGCTACAATAAAATAATACAAAAAATAGGGTCTTCAATTTTCTTTAGGGAACCCATCCTGTATTTACCCATATAGATATATACAGAGTGACACAGCAAGTCAGATTAATTAACCTTGATATTATGTAGATCAGCAGATATTTCACTATAAAGAATATATATAACTGTCTTAATGAACAGTATTAGTAAGGTTTTGCTGATTGACACTATAAGTCAATTCTGTTTTTAAAACTTTAAAGCATTTAGTAACATGACATGATAATTTAAGTTAAACCTCAGCTCAAATATTATGAAATAGGTATACATGTAGTATCAAGTTCAAAATTTTAAGGTCATGTAAAACACATTTGATATTAAAAGGCCATGATATGGAATTTTAAAAAATGCCATGCAGGTTGATACAAGTGCAGAGAAAACCAATAAGCTCTAGTATTACCACAAATTGCTGTATGTTTTGAATACCATATACCCTTTAGTAAAAATCTTTTGACTTACCCTGTATAATACCAAGTATCCCATATCCCAGTAAATAGTAGTTAGTTTGGTCTATGAACTTTTCCGTACCAGTGTTGTTTTGATTGGTCAGATATTGATCATTAGTCCAGAAAGTCAACCAGAAGTTAGCGTATACACTGGCAGCATGGTACATGGAAAACACAAACATTACTATAATGGATGTTCCTAGCCCTAATGCTTTGGTATAGGCTTTATACACTGGCCATTTCACCTGAAAAAATGACAAACTCATATGTATAGAATGTACCAAAATTTGGTTGTTTTTAGGTAGATTTCTAATGCAATATTCTAAAAAATAAAACAAAATTGAAACAAACTAATGAGCTTTACAGATTTTCACAAAATTAGAGTTGTTTGGAATCAACATGAATTCAAGAATCATAATATACAGATATTTCACATTAATCTTAAATTTAATACCATTAGTAAAACAGAAAATATTTAATTTTTCAGATTCCACAAAATCCAACAATGTAAGAATTAATAAACTAAGATAACTAGGATATAACCAAATTAAATTATAACTGCAAATTGTTGTTTAAAAAAAAATTCATCCCAATTAAATAAACAAATTTATTCCTGGATTGTTAGAGACCGAAATCCAAATTATAGTTTCATTCATAGTTCTTTAAGATTTGTCTGGTAAATATGTCTGTTTTCAGACCCTTGGTGACAGCTACTGGTATGATCTTACCCCACCAGTCTCAGCCAGCTCATCATGTGTCAATCTTGTCTGCAGTAACAAGGCTGGGCTTTCTGCTATATACTCTTTCTTCTTTATTTCTTTATTTCTTAAACAATTGAATGTTAAATGTGTGTGAATTTCTAAAAAAAATTTTTACAAACTTAACTTCTTCAAACAAAACATTTAGTTCATTCAATTGTTAAAAGAATTTTAGTATACATGAATATCAATGAAGCAAATTGTAGGTCCAAATCAACACCTTTGTAAATTATGTTTCCGCCTAATGAATCAAAGGCAGTTTTATTTTTAACTTTTATCCTCTGTCTGGTTTTGTAATGTTAAAAGTCCGTATAACCAAGAACTGTACATTATACAATACAAAAAGAAAACCTCAGAATCATTTCAATATGTTAATATTCTTACTGTTTTCTGATCAGACTTAGTGCTGGTTCATCAGAGGTCAGTCCATCTGAGGTCACTGATTCAACTTGTTCTAATATCATATTTCTTATTTGTTGAACTTTAAAAAAAAAGAGGTAATAATAATTTTTAAAAATTTAGGTTATTGTAAATAAAATATTTGATACTACTGTAGCAACTGTATATAATGTCACTTACTAATTGAATATAAAAAACCTGTTAGGTCTGGATAGGTATGAAAGACTTTTTGTATAAGCAACAACTGGGTTATAGTTGTTAATTTCTGTAACATTTGATCTATTGTGGACTGAGTTGTCTCATTGGCAATCATACCACATCTTCTTTTTTTTACATATATTCACATCACTTACAATCTTGGAAATATTTCCACTTGATTTAAAACACAGTGGGACAACATTTCCAGTCTATTGGACACCCTTCTCTAAATAAAATTTCAAATCTGAAACATCAACAGTAGGTTTTAAGTCACAGACACCATAGGTAAAACTTTCAATCTCTGACACCCTCCAGAATGATTACCAGTCTTTAATAACATCAATCAATATTTCCAGTTGTATTTCCTTGGCTTAGATATTCAGTCTCAGACACCCATAATGATTTCAAAGATTCCCAATTTTAGACAACCATGGGTTCAATTTCCAATCTGAAACCTGTTTAAAACTATCTTGCAATAGGTCTGCTAAACAAAAGTTAGTTAAAATCATATTTGCTCAGGATAAATTCCATTCTGCTATTGTCCATTTGAATATACATCTTACAATTTCTTTTTTTATACTCAACAATTAGCCTTCACAACGGCTATTCATGTTTTTAATTTCAATGAGTTAAAACCTGATAATTAGGTCAAGCTGAAATCAGCCATCCCATAAGAAAAACAAGAGGCTCTCAAGAGCCTGAATCGCTCACCTGAATTTTTTTGGTTTAATCTCTCATCAATGATTATTTTGGCTTTTCAATTTATTTAAATGTTCTTTGAATCGTCCTATTTTCTTCAAAAGCAAAAAAAAATCATTTTCTCCTATGTTCTATTTTAGCCATAGGAGCTATGTTTCTTGACATACAAGGAAATGAAATATAAAATTTATACTAGATACTCTGAAACTCTGAAACTCATTTAGCCTAAGTTTGGCTGAAATTGATACAGCAGTTTCATAAGAGAAGATTTTTTAAAGTAAGTCAACATGATGAACAAATTGTGAAAAAAGTCTTTAAAGGGCAATAACTCCTAAAGAGGTCAATTGACAATTTTGGTCAAATTGACTTATTTGTAGATCTTACTTTGCTGATCATATTTGCTGTTTACAGTTTATCTTTATCTATAATAATATTGACCAAAAACTGCAAAATTTCCTTAAAATTACCAATTAAGTGGCAGCAACCCAACAATTGGATGTTTGATTCATCTGAAAATTTCAGGGCTGATAGATATTGACCTAATGAACATTTTTACTCCATGTCAGATTTGCTCTTAATGCTTTCGTTTTTGAGATATAAGCCAAAAACTGCATTTGACCCCTATGTTCTATTTTAAGTAACGGCGGCCATGTTTTTTGACGGATCAAAAATCAAAGCACACACTTTGTGCAGGATAATCTAAGGAACAACCATGCTAAGTTTTAACCAAATCCATTCAGTAGTTTCAGAGGAGAAGATTTTTTAAAGTTAGCAAATATGATGAACAAATTGTGAAAAATTGTCATTAAAGGACAATAACCCCTTAAGGGGTCAATTGACAATTTTGGTCATATTAACTTATTTGTAGATCTTACTTTGCTGATCTTTTTTGCTGTTTACAGTTTATCTTTATCTATAATAATATTCAAGATAATGACCAAAAACTGCAAAATTTCCTTAAAATTACCAATTAAGTGGCAGCAACCCAACAATGGTTTGTTTGATTCATCTGAAAATTTCAGGGCTGATAGATCTTGACCTAATGAACATTTTTACTCCATGTCAGATTTGCTCTAAATGCTTTCGTTTTTGAGATATAAGCCAAAAACTGCATTTGACCCCTATGTTCTATTTTAAGTAACGGCGGCCATGTTTTTTGACGGATCAAAAATCAAAGCACACACTTTGTGCAGGATAATCTAAGGAACAATCATGCTAAGTTTTAACCAAATCCATTCAGTAGTTTCAGAGGAGAAGATTTTTTAAAGTTAGCAAATATGATGAACAAATTGTGAAAAATTGTCATTAAAGGACAATAACCCCTTAAGGGGTCAATTGACAATTTTGGTCATATTAACTTATTTGTAGATCTTACTTTGCTGATCTTTTTTGCTGTTTACAGTTTATCTTTATCTATAATAATATTCAAGATAATGACCAAAAACTGCAAAATTTCCTTAAAATTACCAATTAAGTGGCAGCAACCCAACAATGGTTTGTTTGATTCATCTGAAAATTTCAGGGCTGATAGATCTTGACCTAATGAACATTTTTACTCCATGTCAGATTTGCTCTAAATGCTTTCGTTTTTGAGATATAAGCCAAAAACTGCATTTGACCCCTATGTTCTATTTTAAGTAACGGCGGCCATGTTTTTTGACGGATCAAAAATCGAAGCGCACATTTTGTGCAGGATATACTAAGGAACAATCATGTTAAGTTTCATTCAAATCCATTCAGTAGTTTCAGAGGAGAAGATGTTTGAAAAATTGTTAACGACGACAGACGACGACGACGACGACGACGACGACGACGTCGACGACGACGGACGCCAAGTGATGAGAAAAGCTCACATGGCCTTTTAGGCCAGGTGAGCTTATAAAATGCAGTAAACAATTCTAAACACTTAATTTTTCACAATACTTACTTTCTGGGTCATCAATTGCTTCATCATTTTCTTCTATAAAATACTGTTTCAGAAAGTGAGCAAATGGGCCGTCATGGTTGAATTAATCTTCATAGGTTCCAACTTCCGTAATTCTACCATTAGTCATTACAATTATGTGGTCTACCATTGGTAACCAATGGATACCATGTGTTACAAGTAAACGTGTCTATAATAAAATATATATGTATTCTGGATTTTTCAATTCTTCCATTTCCAAGTACATTTTAATACAAAACATTCAAGGGGGTCAAAAATGTTGCTATCTTCTATCAGCTCAGTTATAAAAGTGTGTTCTGTAAGGATCAAATACTATATATTGTGACCAAGCACATTATAATCTGACAGTGCTGATCTATTTTCAAAGTCTGGTATGTTAGTAAAGCAGTAATATGAATATGGCTGTAATATTTGTCACTTGATGTTGACACAATCCACTTCACCTTGTATTATTGGCATGTAAAATATGATGAGACAACAGCTCATAGTTTGAAGAATAGTAACAACTACCATAAACTATAAATGAACTCATTATAGCACAACCAACATATCATAAATTTTATTATCTCCCCTGTTGAAAAGGATTATACTCCTTAATGAATATCCTCAGGTAGTGTTGTACAGCTGTTAAAAGTTTCCTCAATATCTGTTCACCAGTTTAGGAGAACTTGTACTTACAAATAAAATGGACAGACAGGGTGATTTCTATATATACATAAAAATTTCTTTGCAGAGAATTATTATCCATTGACGGATATGGTTGTCAGGAATATCAAAATAAATAGAGTTTTTTGTAACAAAGAGTATACCTTATTTTTCAGCAAGCCTTTGTTTCCAATTACTTTTTCAAAGATATGTTTGCCAACATGAGCATCAACAGCACTTAGAGGGTCGTCCATCAGATAAACATCAGAATTACTATATACAGCTCTTGCCAAACTAACTCTCTGCTTCTGTCCTCCACTTAGATTGATACCCTAAAATATCCAAGAAATATGCTTAAAATGTAGCACTAAACGGAGAAAAGTTGGACCAGGAAATCTCTGGTTGTGTATTGGAGGTTGGATACCAAGTTTGGAGAACCTTAACATTGTTAAAATTGAGAATGGAAATGGGGAATGTGTCAAAGCGACAACAAACAGACCATAGAGCAGACAACAGCCGAAGTCCACCAATGGGTCTTTAATGTAGCAAGAAACTCTCGTTAGTTTTCTTTTCTTCTTGCTTTTAAAGTGTACAAGTATTCTGCATTTAAGGATGCTTGCTTGTCATGTTTTGGAATTTTTGGCAGATTTTCAAAATCCTCTGGTTTTATCCATTTGAATGCCTTGAAAAAAATTGTCAATAGACAACCATTTTTCTTTTTATAAATCTTTTACATGTATAATTATAAGCCATTTGTAAAAGTCTTATAAAATCTTATTCATTTTTTGATAGTTTTTGAGAACTAAATTAACTGGTCAATGATAAAGCTATGAAAAATCAAGAGAGAACATTTTCTCGCCAAAGTTCCAATGGCTAATATCTCGAAAACAAGCACATTGACCCCTATATTTTTTGTCTTTTTTGATTCCTCAATTAGTCCCCTATCAATATAGACTAGTGTTATGGAAAGGTATTTATTTTGAAACTGAGCAGGAAACTTCCTTTTAAAAGCACATCATCTGATATCTAAATTATAGTCTTGACCAGTACACTTATTCTTTACACATATTTCCATCAGATCTACAATTTGTGGAATCAAGTGCTGGTCAAACAACTGTGTATGTATTACCATAACAATTACTGTGCTGTAAGTCATGTTTAACTAATTTTACCTTTTCACCTATTTCTGTTAGATCTCTGCCTGGTAAAAGGTCAAGGTCAGAGGTCATAGCGCATGCCTCTAGCACTCTTTTATACTTTTTTTGCATGAATGTTTTTCCAAATAATATGTTGTCCATCAATGTGGCATTCTGTATCCATGCTTCCTGTGGTACATATGCCACTGAGCCCTTCAAAGAAATAGTAAAATCAACTGTCTGAGTTTTACAATTAAAGTAAATCCTTTTCAAAAATGTTCAGTAAGTAATCAAACGTTGTTTAACATTTTTGTTTTAAGGAACCTTGTATTGTTGGTTTATTGTTCCTTTGATGTATGCATGTACCTGGCATCTTTTTTGATAATATACACTACCACAACCATCATTCTCCTAAAATATCTATAAATGTTTGTTTATAATCTTTTGTTTTAACATTAAAGCTTAAAGGGAAACTTCGCAAAAAAATCAAAAATTGATATTATGTCCATTCTGTATAAAAATTCTCAAATTTATAGATATTAAAGTTTTATTCCGCTGGATAAGAGATCACCATCGATTTTAAATTTTGATATCAATTCTCTACGTTCCGCCATCTTGTCATCTTCTACGATTAATAATCACGATATGTCTATAAACCACAAAGAACCAAAACTACAGTAACCGATGTAGTCGTAATTGCGTGTCGATATCTTGTCAATCGTACGGTTGTTTTATCTGACTAACTAACTTGATACGGAAAATGTTCTTATTTTTTTTAAATAACCATAGTCTGTTATTTTTAAACTGTTAATATTGGAATTAGTGAAAAAGTCAAAGTTAAAATCTTAAATAAGTGTTCCGTGAAAATTGTTTTCGAAAATCTAATTCGTTCATAATTCTTTAAAGTAATAAACTTTATTCAAATAAATTCAGATCTTCGCTCATCTGATCACCAGCATGGCTAAAGGTATTACTCCCAAAGGTATTGTGAGGGGTGTGAGGTGACACGTCCAGGTATTCAAGTGATTTCCTGTCGGGCTTGCAAGTTCATGCATCGTTTCACTTCTGTAGGTATTGGTCAGTGTACACGGCCGATAACTTATAACTTTCTATTTTGAACTATCAGGTGTATAATATACAGCTCTGTCTTGCGTGTCCGAAAGTGATATAATATACTAGTCATTATACTTAACTGAGACATACGCTTGTTTATAAATAACATTTCTGGTGTAAAGAATATTATTTATAAAATATAAATTATAAATAATACCCCAAAAAAAAAAAGATTTGAAGAAATAAAAATCTATTTACATATTTTTTCCAAGGGTGAATTTGGGAAAATGTAATATATACTCGTTGTCAATAGTAACGGACAGATTGGAACATACCAGAAATATTGATTTAAAAAATGTACGCAATTGTCGACGATTCGTTTATACGCCTGGATAGAAAGTTACGGAACTATAGCGCAATTTAAAATATATACATATATACATTGAACATAAGAAAGAAACATACATTTTGTGTAAATTGGGGTAAAAGATTTGTAAATAGACTAGTTCACGTATGCCAACAGTATTTAATCAACGAATTCGATAGACTATTGTATACCAAAAGAAGAAGAAGAAGAAGAAGAAGAAGAAGAAGAAGAAAAAGGAGAGAAGAAGAAAGAAGGAATATAGGAATAAAATATATAATAAAAGAACATAAGAAAGAAAACATTGTGAAAGGGTAAAAGAAAGTAAATAGAAGAATGAAAGTATAATCAACGAATTCGAAGAAGTAAAAGAAGAAGAAGAAGAAGAAGAAGAAGAAGAAGAAGAAGAAGAAGAAGAAGAAGAAGAAGAAGAAGAAGAAGAAGAAGAAGAAGAAGAAGAAGAAGAAGAAGAAGAAGAAGAAGAAGAAGAAGAAGAAGAAGAAGAAGAAGAAGAAGAAGAAGAAGAAGAAGAAAAGAAGAAGAAGAAGAAGAAGAAGAAGAACCAATTTGATTTAAATACAGGTCGATATATAACTTGCTTTGGTATCTATCGATAAGATTATATATCAATTAGATTGTTCTCGAATAAAGGAAGAAATTCGTCATTATCACAATTGTTCCGACATTCATGTAATATATATGCAACTGGACGTACACTAATACTCCCCAAGGGATGTGAATATTTTCTAGGAAAACTATTGAGTATTAAAGTTTCAAATAAATTTCGGGATTTATTTTCTTTCTTGATATTCAATGACAGCAATTTAAAGATTAAACTGCTTGTCCGCTTTAGGGGTATTCTTGCCAGTTGAACAGACTTATCATTACATTCAAAAATAGGGAAAGATGACATTAAATTCGTTGTCTTTTTTTTTAAACATCGTTGGTCAAATAGCTAAAGTATTATACGTTGTGAGACGAAGACTATTTTAATAAGGACTTTCCCGATTATGAATAAATTTGGTTGACGTTTTTGACACTTGAAAAGAATATCTAATCGTAATTTTTCGATTCCATTCCAAGAAAATCCTTAAATTTCCTGTCAATTTTTTAAGATATCTTTTTTTTTTCAAATAGCTAAAGTATTCATGCGTTGTGAGATTTAAAATATTTTGATGAGAACATTAAGTAAATGATGTATCAAACGTTCAAGAATACGCATGTAATATGTGTCACTGGATATAAAAAAAATCATTCTCAACAAATGGGACTTCCCCTTTCAGTGACCTGCAAATTTAACAGATGATACACTTTCTAAGATTTATATGTCCAACAACGACCCACTGCTCTACATGTGTTACTAACAGCATAAGATACAATGTAGCAGTTCTTTGTTAGGTCAATTCTCTTTCGTACAATACCAGAAAACATGGAAAATAAGTTCTTTAAATTTTGACTCTGGAATTAATACAATTTTTTCGTGCGAGAAACTTTACTTCTGGCGATGAGCAGACATGGGCGGAAAACAATAAAAAGATAGGTTTATTATTTGTTCATTCATTTAACATGTATAATATGAATATCATTTAGTACACTTCGGTGACGGGTCTATACAAAAGCAGAATATACCATGATGGTTTGATTTCGTCAGAAGATTTAAGAGATCTGACAAATAGATTATCACTTCGATATTGCAAGACACCCATTTATAACTTTGTACTTTTGCATACCAAACTTTCGCAAAAAGATGAGTCCTTCGATTAAATAAGAAGTTGTGGTTTGTTTTCTTGGGAGACACGTACCCAAATGAAGTGGACTTAAGCAGCTATATAAGTCACGGTATGGCCTTCAACAGTGAACAATAGTAAAAGTATATTGTATAATTCAACTAAATGTGAACATGAAAGAATTAAAGCAGACATATATATTTTATCTATACATATACAAAAGAATATTTTGAGCCTCAAATCTAGCATATGTCTATTTTACAACTATTCTGAGTCCGACGTGTCACTTTCACATTCTTTGAAGCCTTCATAAACACCATCTTGTGACGGAAATGCTTCCCTAATAATGTTAACAACACAAGCTGGAATAGTCACTCTGTTTCTCTTGCCAAGTGGTTGCCCTTTTCTGATCCAACAAACAAACTGACGATAAGCCATTAGTCGGCTTTGGCTGTGAGTTAGTACTTCTGGAGCTCTCCCTCTATGGCGCTTGTACCTCAAAAAAATTATATAGCTGCCTTTTGTCAATTCCCTTTGTTTAAATGTATATTTGATACTTGAACAATAAAATATTTTGAATTGAATATAGCTGGTTTCAAGAACAACCGGGTTCAGGCAAACTGTTCTGAAATCGATATTGTCACTAATGCATTCACCCAATTCAATATTACCATCAAAGAGAGTAAATTCGTGGCAACAAAGACATTCCGTCAATAACGGCATAACTATGCATTTAGTACACGAACACAAATCTGTCGGTTAAAATGGCGAGGGTTGCTAAGGATATCTTGATTTCGGGAATTTTCTGCAGCTTCCATTTCATGGAGCTCTTCTTCGGTATACTCTGGCTCTAGTGCGTACCCAAATTGACCATACTCGTCAAAAGCTAACTCTCTTGACGGACGGGAACCACTGTTAGTACTATCATTCTCCGAACAAGACATTTTTAGTTATGATTTTATTTTTTGGACCATATATACACTGTCCTATAGAAACAAGCACGCACAAATCATAAGAGAAAAATATGTGAATAAGTTAATTGAATTATCAAAGTTAATATCCTTTGGTCTCGAATGTATGTTAACTAATTAATGTGTTTTTATAGGCTAGCTCAAATCCTCATCCAAATAATATAATCTATATGTAATAATCGTTTCCTACCACACCGAGATTAAATGCCAAGCGGTAGACATATTTTAGGTACTAATTAAGTAATTAAATGAACAATAGATAACAATAATTAATCATTAATGTGCAAAGATTTAAAAACAAAAGTATTTTTTCTTTATTCGTACATATTATATTCCGCTTCGGTAGAGTTATCTTCAGATAGTTTCAGATATTAATTAATACATGGGTTTCAAAAGTCTAAATGTAAGTGCTCTCGTACATTTTTTGGCCTGATAAAGACAATCAAAATGCTTTGGTAAAGCTATTTCTAATTTCTAAGTTCCCCTTTTTTATGAGACATAAATCAAGGACAAGAGGTGTATATCATTTCATTCTGACACATGAATTAAGTTTCCCGTCTTTAACCGAAAATTGTTTATTTCTTAGTAAATTAATTCATTTGAATTCAAATAAATAATAGCACCAAATATAATTAAATAATTCCACGGCGATCTATTTTCATTTGTCACCAACTTGAATATGTAGTTTAAATGTGTGTATTAAATGCTCCCTTGTTTTATAACCCACTAATCCCAATAGACAGTCACACCTGGCAAGGTGTGCCCTAGAGGCGTGGTTAAATACCGAAGTGCAAATAACAATTTACCTTTCAACAAGCCATCTACGAGTATTGCCACAGAACCGTGAATACACACATCGTATAAACCTAGTCATAACAGAGACAGTAAAAGGTCAATAAGAGTACACTAACATATTGTCTTTACAGATTATTGTACTTTAATTTGTTCACCTTATCAGTCCGAAAATGCATTAATCAAAAATAAATTTATAACTTTTTGTGTTGTCTAAAAAATTAATTCGGATATATACGTTTAACATAGAAAATTTATCTCATGAATATGTACATTGGATGTCTGTGCGTTTTATCTTCTTATTATCGGCTGGTTATTAGATGAAGCATAAGTCATCGGCGCGCTTACGATTACGTTAAAATATCATTAAAAACCAAGACTTTTATTGATTGTATTTTAAATCCCGGCATGCAAAAACCAGGAGAAAACGTCACGACCTACAGGAAGTTGTTAATATTTTTTCATTAATTATTAGATTTCTCCTTTATTGCTGCACATATAGCGATAAAACTTTGTGAATATATATATTATGTCATAATGAACATATTTAAACCATAAGTCAAAAATCGTGAATTTTCCCTTTAATAGTATATTTTGATACAGGCTATTGCCAAAAATTGTACTTTTTGAATATGAAAAGGATTTGAAAGTTACCTTATTAAATGAGGAATGTATCCAAGGGACACAGATGATGCTCCTGCTTGCCGCATCTTATAAAGTTATAAAGGGACATAACTGAAGAATAGCAAAAGTGAAGCTACCCAAATTTGTACTTGATCTGAGTTTTGTGGTAATAAGCATTGTGTATAAGTTTCATAAGCAGCTTGATACGACCGCAGAGGTCAAACTCTGAACAATTGGGGCCAGTATGGACACAACATTCAAGCTTGATACATCTCTGAATTTGGATTGTGATATTTGACACAGCATAGGTTTCTGACACAGAATGAATGTGGTCTAATCAACTTAAAATATCTAAATTTACCTAATATAGTCCAATATCCAAAATATAAATACATGTTTAGATTCAGCATATCAAAGAACCCAATATTTCAATTTTTGTTAAAATCAAACAAAATTAAATTTTGGACCCTTTGGACCTTAATGTAGACCAATTTGATAGCGGGACCAAAAATTGAAAATCTAAAAACACAGTTAGATCTGGCATATCAAAGAACCACAATAATTCGATTTTTGATGAAATCAAACAAAGTTTAATTTTGGACCCTTTTGACCTCAATGTGGATGGACCAATTTGATAACAGGGCCTAAAAATCAAAAATCTAAATACATAATTAGATTAAGCATATCAAAGAACCCATATGTTCAATTTTTGTTGAAATCAAACAGTTTTATTTTGGACCCCAAAACTGGGCCCATAATCAAAAATTTAAATACATGTTTAGATTCAGCATATCAATGAACCCTCAAGAATTCAATTTTTGTTGAAATCAAATTAAGTTTAATTTTGGAACCTCCGGACCTTAATGTAGAACAATTTGAAAACTGGACCCAGTATTAAAAATCTAAATACACGGTTAGATTCAGCATATCAAAGAACCTCAACAATTCAATTTTTGATAAAATCAAACAAAATTTAATTTTGGACCCTTTGGACCTCATGCAGATCAATTTAAAAACGAGCCCAAATTCCAAAAACTTAATTCAAGGTTTGATACAGCATATTAAAGAACCCCAAGAATTCCCCATTGAAATTGGTCAAGAAATAAGCAATTTATACAAAGTATTAGAAAAGTATTGTTTTTGGCCCCCTAAACAGTTTGGGTCATAACCCCCAAAATCAATCCCAACCTTCCTTTTTTGGTATGGAACCTTGTGGTACAATTTCAGAAAGATCCATACACTTATACTTAAGTTATAGTCTGGAAACTAGAAAAATACTTATTTTGACCCCTTTTAGGCCCTTGTTCCTAAACTGTTGGGACCATAACCCCCAACCTTCCTTCCTTTTATGGTTTCAAACCTTGTGTTTAAATTTCATAGAGATTAATGAACTAAAGTTATTGTCCGGAAACTAAGTGTCTTCGGACGATGCTGAGAACAACTACGACGTGATACCAATATACGAACGCAAAAGATTTTGCAGTCGTATAAAAAGGCTAAAAAGATTACCTTAAGTGCTACACTGCCATCAATTTTCAACATCTCCCCCAGTGTTGCAGAAAATAGTGAAGACTTGCCTGCCCCAACATGACCTACAACTGCTACCAGCTGTCCATCAGGTATTGTAAGGTTTATGCTACAACAAAGGGAGTGCTATTCAAATACAGTGAAACCCATCTAAAATCTTATGGGATTGAAAATTTTGTTATGAATAGACAGATGTTCAATTAACACCTGCATGTTTTTAAATAAAATTACTTAAAGACTTCAGTTTACATGATAATTTGGTGAAGTCATTGTATTTGAGATATATATTCATCAAAGTTTTGTATCATTTCTTTATTCGTTAAATCATTAATAGATCAATGGTTTTTCTTCTGTTTCAAAGGTTTATCTTACTTCTTTTTACTTACTCTCTCAGTGTAGACTGTGGATTTTCTTTATCCCATGTAAATGTACCTCGCTGAATTTTAATGGCATAATCTAAAAGGAAAGAAAAATATGTGGTCTTCTTTACTGCATATATATATATAAAATAATCTTACATTGTCGTGCAATATAAATAATATTTTGTAAAAGGCTTATAAAATGGTAGAAAGTGAGGCTGTGCCGAGCATTTCTAACTGTTTAGAGCCGAGTAAAAATAACATTTATATTGCGAGACAATGTATGGTTATTCTTTATATACTATTCTAAATTAAATATTTAGGGTAAAAACACCATTTTGTAATTTGGATCGGACAAAGTTAAATTTCAGAGAACCTGTATGTTTTATTGACTTCATAAATAAAACTCTACGGAAACACATTGTCAACATCATTAACAAGGTGATATAAATAAAACTCTATGGAAACACATTGTCAACATCATTAACAAGGTGATATAAATAAAACTCTATGGAAACACATTGTCAACATCATTAACAAGGTGATATAAATAAAACTCTATGGAAACACATTGTCAACATCATTAACAAGGTGATATAAATAAAACTCTACGGAAACACATTGTCAACATCATTAACAAGGTGATATACAGTCAGTGATTGTTTATCATATATGAATATATGGTAAATGCAATTTGACTGAGCAAATAGCACAGCTGCAATATATATTTTTATATTTTCGTTTTTTTTTCTTCATAAAAAAGATGGTTTCAAGTTAAAGATGTCTCCAATAGAAAGAATGTTAGGACAAAGAATGGACAAGCAATCAATTCAACTGTAAATTTAGAGATATGTCTTGTGTTCTTTGTTATTCTAACAGTAAAATGCAAATGTTGAATTTAAAATAGTAATACTTTAACTTGTAAGTTATTCAAAATATTCAAAGTCAATGAGGGGCATTGCCAAATAATTTCTATGGAAATTAGATGTGCAAATGCTTATACTACTGTATGTCAAATATCATTGACCTTCCTCTAGCAGTTGCCCATAACACAAATTAAGCAAAATTTTCAATGTCAATGAACAATGAATGAGTGGGCTGGCCAAATAATCTCCATGGAAATAAGATGTGCCAACGCTAAAAGGTTGCATGCTAAGTATCATTGTCCTACATCAAGTGGTTCCAAATAAACCAACCAAATCACAAACTAATACACACAAACTCTGCAAAAGTTTCAAAGTTGATAGACCATGACTGAGGGGGCAGAGTCAAATATTCTCCATGTACCAAATAATAATGAACAACTCCTACTAGTGGTTTTCCATTAACTGACCTAATCACAAACTTATATATTGTTGACGAACCTGCAGCTGCTGCCAGAAACAGTTACCAATAAAGGAGACTGGACTTAATGAATGCCTTAATCTCTTTATAATCATTACCTGTATCAAAGACATGCTGTGTACTGCTAGGATCTAAATCTTCACTCGACAGAAAATTACCAACTCTCTTCAAAGAAACTTTACCCTAAATTTAATAATATATATAATTAAATAATTTTGTTATAGTTTAGGTCAACAATGCATTTTAAAAAACTTTGGATAAATTAATGGAAATTTGGTGAAAACAAAATATAAATACATTTTTACACAGACGAAGTACTGCGATAACAATTAATGTTCCAGAAATTCTTTGGAAAATTCATACTTATCTCAACCTTGTTTATTTGTTCACATATCTTGCCCGTTTTGGTGTCTCCTTTGATTGCAAAAAATCAATTATAATTCAAGATCAATAGAACAAAATGCTCATACATCTAATTTAAAGTGATAAGACTTATCAGATAAACCAAATTATTAGATTTGTCTGTTAAAAGTTTTCTTCCTTTTTTCCTTTCCCCATTTATAATTGATTCATGAGGTAAAAATGGACAAGAGGAAAACAGCAAGATGCTTAGTAGTCATTAACTATGGTATGACAGGAAAAAATGAATCACTTTAAACTTGCCTGTATAATGGCAGATATTGACTGTGCTAACAGGATGACTGGCAGACGTAAAATGTTGAACAAGGCAAGAGAAACAAAAGCTTTGCTAGCACTAAGATATTTGTCATCACTGATGTTGACATATGTGGCAAAAGTTGCCAAAGCAACCTGCAAAATCAATATAAAACATCATAAATTGTGGAAAAAAGTATTTATAAAGCATTCATTGATTTCATAACTTATGTCACTACAAGTGACAATTTCAACTTATTCTATTCTGCTAAAGTACATAATTCAGCATTTCAGAATCTAAAGGATTGTGGGGAATTTCATTGTTTTTACCCTAAAATGAAAATAATGTAATGCCATTGGTTGAATTTCCATTGTTGAAAGTTTTAAACTACCTTGACTGGCTATAACAGCCCTTGCACAGTAGGCCCTGGCTTGCACCTTTTTGGGCATTAAATAATTTAATTTTTACCATATGGTAATTTGTTGAGAACATTGTTAGCTAATGGCAACATTTTGGTGTATGCTTTTAAATATTATCCAGAATTTGATAGTTTCTTAAAGGGTGTATTATAAACCAGGTAGAAACATTTTTCTACTTTTGAAAGAAAAAAAACCCACACCTAAATGTTAAAATTGCAATCTGTATGTTGTATGTCACTATTGCACAATATAGGTAATTCTTCTAATAAAAACCATTGAATAGTCAAAAAGGTAAAAAAATAAAATGTTAGCTTTCCTTGGTTGAATTAACATGTATTATTATTTCTAGATGACCTACCACAAATGGTGCCAGTAACCACCCAAAAGTTGCTACTCCCTGCAGATAGGCAACTTTCATTAGATTGTCAAGCTCTCTTCTCCTGATTACTGATACTTGATAAGTAAAAGAAGGCTCCCAGGCATACATCTTCAAAACCTACAATTTATATATTTCAAGTATAAAATCAAACAAATAGTACACTTCACTTAAAGGAATAGTTCTCATTGGAAGCATATTTTTTTTTATCTTTATCTTTTAAACAAATGCATTAAAACAAATTTGTTTGAACCAGAAACTCAAACAACCCAAATGAATGTTTAAATATACTTTTTTAAACCCACTCCTCCATACTACTCAGTAATCAGAGAAAAAAACTTTAAGACAAGTCAGAGTTTACATAGTGCAGCACTTTATAATCATAATCTTCATGCATAAACATTGTAACAATCAAACTAGATAGACATCACAAAAAGCACTATTTTTTTATAACTATTATACAGTATTTCATAATAAAAAAGGTATTTCACTCATTATATTTATATTCTGATTTGATTGAAATGAAAGAATGTATGAAATTTTGCTATTTCTATAGACAGAAAAAGAGATACAAACCTTCATGCCATTGAGAATCTGATTCATCAATTTGATTCTCTCCCCTTTAAGAGCCAGAACATCAGCTGTGAGAGTAAGTTGTCTGGCAGCCACGAAGGAATTAAGCGGTATCAGTAGAAGCAGTACCCCTAACCCAGCAAGACAAGAAATGCCAAGTGTTCCCCAGAGGAGGTACATGCCTATAGCTACTTGTACAGGTACTGACATTACGGTGGATAGATAGGTAAACATATCCTGTAAATGTTGACAATCCACTGACATCAGGCTGACTATCTGACCTAGAGTTGTCTCTTTTTTGGCATCACTGTTCATTGTTAATGACTAAATTTATAACATATCGGTAAATTGAGATATTAACAAATTTAATGTTGGAAACATATATAATAGACAACATTCAAACAATGAACTATGAATGCTTATTTTGCATCGCTAATACTGAATTTATTTTGTGCAAAAACATCACAAAATGTATGTATTTAAAGTATGTCAATCTTCTATAATTTAAGAAAAGTTATGACTATTTGTATGTAAATTCTGTACTTTTATTCTTTATTGGATGTATGATTAAGTTAAGACAGCAATCTTAACTGTAGTTAAGACCATTAAGACAGGAAATTAAAGTTGTTTAACTTCTATCTAAATAACAATTTAAAGGTCAGTAAGTCATGTAATTAACCTCATAAGTTGACTCTTGTTGTCTCGAACTGGTTGACTTGAATTGGATGGTCGAAATTTTCACGATGGTCTCAAAACTTTGTTCATAAATGTATTTCACCCCTATTAATTAAATTGGATGAGTCAAAATTTCATTGAGTAGACCTAAATTTAAATTGATTATGACAGCTTTTCCAAGTATCTTAAATGTTTACCTAAGATTATCTTTTATAAAAATTTTAAAATATAAGTTTATTTCATAAAGGTCTTTTAAATGTTATAAAAACAATTAATCTGTTGACTGATTGTATAAAGGGGGATTAGACTTCCGTTGTTGATCACCTAAGAAATACTAAATCGGGTCTTTAATCTTGTATTTTTTTGAAAAGAAAGAGTGAGATGATAAGAAATGAGAGAATCTAATTTCTAAATCTCTGTATTCTAAGAATAAATTTTTGTCTTTTTGAATGACCTAAATAATGCTAAGTTTGATTGAAAATACTCTCTCAGATAAAAACATAGGAAAAATTGTAACTGAAACAACCAAATAAGTAAAAATAATGTTTTTATAATAATGAAGACCATGACATACAAATACTTCGATCTGATCCAGAATATCATCCCTCTTCATATTCATCCAGATTGATTTTAGTCTTACCAAGCTAACAAGACTTGTGTCCCTTTGTCTGCAAACTTCGGTTTTCATTTGAGTAAACTACATATCTAAAATATTTTCTGGTTGTGGACTATGAGTAACGAGAGTCGACTGTAGTATTTAAAATGTTCTTATCCCAAAAGGTGCAGTTTGACAAAGACTTCAGATACTAACTGTAGCTGTAACTGCTTCTTTCTCCCTGCGGCAAATATCCATTTACTGACTTAAACCAATTGATGCCGTCAGAGCTTAATACAATATCAGTTATCTCTAATTACATGACCACTCTACACCAAAGTAGCGTACCTTTTATATATTGCTGATATAAGAGAACATCTGACCTCATTCGACAGCATTCCCAGCTTATAATTCTGATGATAAAACACAGATTGTATCATTCCGCTGACAAATAATCCAACAGCAGGGAGTAGCCCTTCATGATGCATGTTATCACATATCTGCATAGGCATCAAAAACTATTGCAAAAGGAATTTATTAGTTAAAAAAACATTATCAAAAAACATATATTTAACACTGCTTAATGTGACTTGACTGTAATTGAGCTCTCCACTTTGCAGTGAGACATTCAAATTTCTGACACAGTACAATTTGTTTACAACCAAACTGTCAAGGTCAGAATTTAACAAATGCTGTAGAATGCCACATTAAGTCTCTTAAGTGCAGGTGATTAAATATTAGCATTCTTATTCAATAAATTTGAATTTCAATTACTACATATAATAACAGCTGTTAAAACATGTGAAAATTTGATAGTCAATACAATTATGTAGTTGGGTAGTCTTTATCATTGACTAGTCACATTTAGTTAAGTCCAGATGAAGCACGCCTCAGGGCTGCAGATGTTCTCGCTGTGTTGAAGACCCATAGTGCCTTCACCTTGTTTCCTACTCTTTGGTCGGGTTGTTGTCTCTTCGATATATCCCCATGATCGGATCTCAATTTTTTTTTTAGACAATGTAAAAACAGTTTCACTATAGTCCAAAAACTAAATCAAAATTAAAATAGAGAGATATTGCTACAATTTTAAATAAAATTTGTATACATCTGAGTTTTATAAACTATTGTCAAAAACATATAAATGACCTTTAATAAACTGTGAACAATCATTACTGAGTAAATCATTTCTTTTATTAACATTTCAGTTAAGGAGTTGGCTTCTAGTTTCAAAATAATAACTTTTCAACACTGCATTATTATAGGGATAATAAAGAAACAAAAGCATAAAAATTATAGGTACATGCTGTTTTGAGATATTAGCCATGAATTGCAGGAAATTCTCTCGACTTTCTAGCTTTGTCAGTTTTAAGTCCTAAAAAATATTAAAAAATAATAAAAATGTTATTAGACTTTAACAGACAGCTTATCATTATATATGTGAAAGAATTATAAAAAGAAAAATGGGGGTATCCGGAAAAAAATTGTTAAGGCATTCAAATGGATAAAACCAGAGGATTCCAAAAATCTGACCAAAATTCCTAAACATGACAAGCGAGCTTCCTTAAAATAAAATGTACTTACCTAATGAGTATAGGTCCAACAAATTGAAGAATATCAGATATAAATTTAAACCACAATGATAGTAAATAAGTCCAGCCAAAACTATTAAACAAGGCCTTGAACAATGATCCTTTATGTCTTGTTGATTTTTGGACATTTATTTTGGTGGGTAACACTTTGTTTGAAGTAATGGTGTTTTCTCCGTCGCTGAGGTAGATTGTTGAATATCATACACATGTTGAGTCCTCTCTCTGGCATTTCTAAATAAGAAAGAATCAGAAGATCATCAAAAGGTATATATTCTACCATCAACAATATACAGGTGGATATAGAAAAGCACTTAACTCTTAAAAATATTTTTAGAAAATTTGTTTCAAACTTCAAAATTTTGTAATTGATCTTCATCAACAACAAAAAAACCATGATGCAATGATTTAACAACACTATCATAATTAAAATCTTATTTATATGTCTATTAAACAACAAGAGTGCACATGCTGAAATGTCTCGCCTTCTTTATCAATCATTGATATTATGTTGATAGTAGGGATGGCAACGAGTACCTGAGTACTCTGGTACTCGCTTGGAAGGCTGAGTACTCGAGTACAGTTTTAGTACTTGGATACTCGTTTGCCTGTTTTAAATCTTGAGATATTTCTCTTTACATTTCCACTCACTTTAGTTCCGTTGAAATATCCCCCTTCGTAATACTAAATAAAATCAATTAACAACATAAATATGTTTATCTTGAGGCTACTATTTGTTATAGTGGTACCAGCAATGTCCTTTCCGTCCGAGGGATTCTTTTCAAGTGCACTACTTGTTACAAAAAATAGAAAGTCAAACAGTCTTCCGTCTGAAATTTGTTGACCAGATCATATTTCTAAACAAGAACAAAATCAAAGAGACCTGCGGTGAACCCTACGCAACTGATTAGAGACAAATTTTGACGGTGTTTGTACACGGATCAACACTTTCATGGATTAATAATTAACTCATCACAACCCGTAAAAAGTTACCTTTGTTTGTTAATCAAGACTTCTATGTAAACGTGATTGGTATGAGATGTACATTTAAATTAATTTAATTACTCTGTATTTGAAACTTAACTATATTAGTTGTTTAATTTACAATTTAAAGATAGGCAAAAGTACGAGAGCAACAATCAAACCCAAAAGTCAAAAATAAACTAACAACGTCATGGTTCAAAAAAAGAAAGGAAATCCGATAAACAATAGTGTAAAAAACAAAACACAGAAAAAGTAAGACTGAGCAACACGAAAAAGCACAAGTAATTTGAAGTCCAATATTGTTGTTGAAAAATTAATGGACATGTCGTATTATAAAAAAACATTAATTGCTATTATGACAGGTTATTTGTAGAAACGGCGGTCGGTAATTCATTGTTTAATTGACACAATAAAAAACAGAGGATCAAGCTATGTTTGTAGTACCTTTGTCTTATGTTTATGAAAGGTATTAACAAAAACACTGCATCCCACCTAAAATCTAAACTTTTCAATAGAGGTTTAAGATTCATCGAGTACTCGCGAGTACTCGAGTATCATGACAGAGTATCCGAGTATTAAATTTCAGATCTTTTGACATCCCTAGTTGATAGTCCTAAATATAAAGTTTTATTACAACTGTCACATAAACTTAACATTAACCATGGAAACTAAACATTGACCAATGAACCATGAAAATGAGGTCAAGGTCAGATGAACCATGCTAGGCAGACATGTACAGCTAACAATTTTTCAATAAAACAAATATAGTTGACTTATTGCTTATAGTTTAAGAAAAACAGACCAGAACACAAAAATTAACACTGAGCAATTAATGAATCGTGAAAAGGAGGTCAAGGTCAAATAACACCTGCACAACTGACATATAGATCATAAAATATTTCCATACACCACATCTAGTTGACCATGTACACCTTACAATCATTCCATACACCAAATATAGTTGACCTATTGCATACAGTATAAGAAAAACAGACCAAAACACAAAAACTAACTATAACCACTGAACCATGAAAATGACTTGACCACCAAAACTTAACCTTGTTCACTGATTCATGAAATGAGGTCAATGTCAAGTGAAATCTGTATGACAGGCATGAGGACCTTGCAAGGTATGCACATACCAAATATAGTTATCCTATTACTTATAATAAGAGAGAATTTAACATTACAAAAAATCTTTTTTTTTTTTTTTTCAAGAAGTCACTGAACCATGAAAATGAGGTCAAGGACATTGGACATGTGACTGATGGAAACATTAGTCATCTATATACTAAGTATGAAGCATCCAGGTCTTCAGACTTCTAAAACATAAAGCTTTTAAGAAGTTAGCTAATGCCGACGCTGAATCACTATCCAATATGTCGAGCTTTCTAGGCTCGACAAAAACAAAAGATTTAATGGACAATTCCTTAACTTGTTTGCTTTATAAATAAAATTGCCATATTGGTGTAAAACATAACTTTAATTATTGGCATACTGTAATTGTTTCCTACCTGCTCTGAGCTTTAGAAAGTTCATATCTCCAGTTACTATCAAATGTCTTCACTACATTTTGACTTTGATCCCGAGACATCAAAGGCCATAAATCTTTTTCTACTAATGGCTTCTTATAAGCTTTTACAATAATCCTTTTAAAAAAAAGAACTCATGTGTTACAATTATTTACTGTCAACCTTTTGACCAAATATGAAATCATTCTATTAAATATTTGCTGAGAAAAATGTGAAGACAATATTTTTCTTTTAAACATATTAAAGAATTCAGTATCAATCAACAGAATTGTCTGCAAGTAAATCACATAATATATCATCCCTATCTAGCTCCCAAGTAAAGCACATAATATATCATCCCTATCAAGCTCCCAAGTAAAGCACATAATATATCATCCCTATCAAGCTCCCAAGTAAAGCACATAATATATCATCCATATCAAGCTCCTGACCAAATATGAAGTTTTTCTCTTCAATAGCTCCTGAGAAAAGAGAGATGAAAGTATTTGTTGGACAGATAGACAGATGAATGGAGGGACTAGGTGATCATTGCAATACATAGCACTAAATAAATGGAATATGTTTCCATGGCACACAAAGATGATGTCTTATCTTGCATATGTTATAAAGGGACTTAACTCAAGAATGATAAAAGTGATGCGACTTAAATTAGAATTCAATCTGTGTTTTTGGGTAATAAGCATTGTGTACAAGTTTCATTTGGTAGAGGAAAACAAAAATTAGTAAAACGGGAACTAATTTCTGGACTTACAGACCTACGTACAGAGGGACGTAAAGATCAACCTCTGCTGCGGGGGCATAACAAACTTAGAACTCCTGTATCCACAGTCAAAGAAAGAATTTTTAACCCCTATGCAGCCACTTCTGTATTTGATATAGTTTTTTTATTTCATTAGTCACCATTTCTTGTTCATACTTACGAGTTCATCCACCAAAAGTATAAAAGATTGAGTATAGAAGCTTTTTCTTCAGGACAATTTTCCTGAAAATAAAATTTCATAAGTACTGTAAATTTATTTGTTTGTACCAATACTTTGTGGATCGAGGACGAAATATAATAGTGCTATTGATGTTGTTATTTACTGAAACTGCTAGCAAATGCATGAGAGTGAACTTTTGCTGAATGAAAAATATATTAAGAACATTCGCAATGTTTTATAAGCATTTAAGTGAAATTTGTCATGGATTATACATGTAAATCTAAATGAACACTAGTCCTATAGCAGACCTTAGCAAGAATTAAAAGACATTTGCAATGGGTCTTTTGCAAATTTCACACACTGGGCCAACTTGTCTTTTACATGAAATACTGATTGACAAACTTACTCTACGACTGTCTCCATCTTCACTAACAATGTTTTGTTTTTCAGCAAATGAATGAAGGATTAGTTGCACTAACAGAATCGAATATATAATATAAAATAGTATAAATCTAAATAGGTTCTCTTTATAAGTCTGCAAAAGAAATTCATATCATAAATAACATGTTAGCAAATACAATTTTTGTTATAATTTTTTCAACAAAGTCTCCAGTTTGTTTTTAAACAAAAGTTCATTCAGATTTTTTTTTTAGAGGGTTCAATGGGACTGTGGGTCTTTCCTGCAACTGCTGCTGCTGCCAGTATGCAAATGTAGCTTTGATTGCAAAAAAAAAAATTTTTTGTGTCAGTGTCTTATAATTTATCAGAAGAATTAAGAAACATATTTTTTTAATTAGGGTGCTGTGCTATCTCTTGATTATGAAGAACCTATTTTGAAGTTTTGTAATACTAAATGAAGGTTTCATTGCTGTGCTATCTCTTGATTATGAAGAACCTATTTTGAAGTTTTGTAATACTAAATGAAGGTTTCATTGCTGTACTTCATCTTGATTATGAAGAACCTATTTTTAAGTTTTGTAATACTAAATGAAGGTTTCATTGCTGTACTTCATCTTCAATTATGCTGAAGATCTTCAACACTAACCAATAAAATATTTATAAATGCAGGTTAAAGGTAGTCAAATGTTGTTTTTATCAACCAATAGTTCTTTAAAACTGGTTGATGAGAGGCAAACCAAATCATCTTAAATTTAATGTGTGCTATAGTTCTACTGGACTAAAATGATTAAGTTTTGACGTTCACAAAAAGCAAATCTGATTGATTTAAAAACTTATTCAGTCTTTTTGGTCTCATTGGCAATCATACTAAATCCCCATCATATTTCTATACTGAAGGACTGTGCTGATCGAATGTTCACCTGTCTATTATTCACATACTGTGGATTCATTAATTTTCGTTGGACACCAATTTTCTTGGATTTCGTGGTAACAGATGAACCACAAAATTAAATGTTCAACGAATGATAAGTTTTATGTAGACTTCATCAAAACCACGTAATTAAATATCCACAAACACGCTAGTTTTCCTTAATCCACGAAAAATTGGTACCCACAAAAATAAATGAATCCACAGTAGATGACTCCTTGGCCTCACTCTCATTATATATTTTTACATGTGATCATATTAAAACTTACATGATTAACAATTCTTGTGTAAAAGTCAACGATATTGCACACAACCTTAAGTAACCAGAAAACAAACAAAGAGGTCGATGTTATGCTCCCTCGTATTCTGTCTAACTGAGTATACACTGCAGCCAGTCCCTACAAAACAAATACGGAAGATGTAAGGCCAAAATAAAAAGAAACCGTTTTTAGAGTGTACATACATATTCTTAGTTTTTTCCCCTCTTAATGACTTCCCTTAAGATTGCATTGCCATTCTCTGTATTGAATAGTGATAAAATTTTCTGTGGTCCCCATTAACTCACGGTTTGAAATTGTAAAGAAAAGTATACACATCTAGTTTCTAACCAATTTTTCTATAGCAGGAAAACCTAAAAATAAAATATGTTGTTACATCTTTTAAAAATTTCTGATTTGTCATATACTTTATAGATACATATACTAACAGTTGGAAGACCAATTCTCATATTCCAAATTGTATGTAGGAATATAAATTGTATTTATTGCACAGAAAACAATAAAACTCTTTAAACAGGGAGATAACAATCACAATATGTAAAAGAACTTTAGAACAAAAATATTATTTGCAGCTTTTTCAAATACCAATTGTTAATTGTATGTATGGATATAGTTTGCATATACTGCACAGAAAACATATAGAACATTTTCATGTTACCAACTTTTGACTCCAGGTTTTACATTTATTCAACAGGTTACATACTCTGTGGTAGGGCATCCTGGTACTCTGTCAATTATGAGCAACCAAAAGAACTAAAATTATATTATCGTGCAATTTCAGGGGAATGTTTACTTTTTCCATTGATTTAGCCATGTATAGAATGCATTAAACAGTTAACTTTCCTTCAAAATTGTACCAATTTAAATCTTGAGTTTACTTATTTAAGTTGCTCTTGCTTGACCGAGGAACGAGGATGTCCTACCACAGAGAAGGTAACCTGTCAAAAAAATATAAAGTCCGGAGTCAAAAGTTTGTAATTTGAAAATGGACTATTAACAGGGGAGGGGGCAACAATCACAAGTCTACTTACAAAGGTAAAGAACTTTAGAATTATATATTGGTAATAGGTTGTCATATTGCCATACTGA
>CM034353.1:103567522-103601057 GCA_019925275.1 Mytilus edulis | reverse complement strand
TACGGGTTTATGTTATATAAGTTTATATTACTACCAGCATTTTCATTGAATGTGGGCGGTGTCTTCTGGCTATTCCTACATTTTGTATTTTACTATTCTTGCTATTCCTAACAAAGGAAGAACAATACATGTTGTTTTTGCAAAATATGTTGTGTTAGTCATTATATCAAAAGTATAATTAAATGTAGAAATAGAATAAAAAGTATTTTTATATGTAAAAAATTGGATTTTTTGTTTGTTTATGCATCAAGTATTAAAATTAAGTGTTTTTTTAATACTGTAGAATTTCTAGAAATATAATTATTTCAAAGAAAAAGGAAGTTGAAGCATTTAAAATAGTCTGAAAAAAAAATTATTTCAAAGAAAAAATAGTAAAAGCATTTTAAAATAAATAAAAAAAGATATGGTATGGTTACCAATGAGAAACTCTCCAAAAGAGACCAAAATGACACAGAAATTAACAATTATAGGTAACTGCACGGCCTTTAACAATGATCAAAGCCCATACCGCATAGTCAGCTGTAAAAAACCCCGAAATGACAATGTAAAACAATTCAAACGAGAAAACTCACGGCCTTATTTATATAAAAAAAAATGAGCGAAAAACAAATATGTAACACATAAACAAACTACCACCACTAAATTACAAGCTCCTGACTTTGGACAGGCATATATATAGTGAACCATGCTTTTCATGTCCTGTACATCGATTAAGACTTTGGAGTCTCTTGTATATTCAATTTATTAGTGCAATGCATTACTGTGTGAGTGTTATGATTAATGTCAATTGAGTGTATGTTTGGTGCTTTGTTAAGTGCAAATCAAAATTTAGTGCTTCGAGTCAAAAAATAATCATTAAAATTTAATTTATATCTCAATTGATATTATTAATTTACTTGTATATATTAATGTTTGCACCTAAATAATTGCAATTGCTTGTGAATAACATTTTTTAATATTATTTATACATATGAAATTATTAAACAAAATATTATAATATAGGGAGCCGTAATATAAACTCTTCTTTCTTTATATTTTCCATAAGATTTACCTGGATTTACCTTGATTCATTAGTCTAGTGTTGTTACAACATTATCCTACATAATCCCATTGTTTACATAAACATTCTGGCTATTCCTACGTAGAATTTTACTATTTTACCTATAAAATTCAAAATGTAGGAATAGCCAGAATGAACCAATGTGGGCATCTGCATGGGGTGAATGTCCTTACATTTATCTCTAGTTATTCTACAACCTTCAACTATATTTAGTACAAATACATTACGTATACTGAAATTCAGTTTATATATTTGAAAACTATTAAAAACTAATTTTGATTAAGGTTACATCTGAAATTATAATAGTAATCCTCAATAACCTACTTATAACTACATCTTACTGTGAATCAGTACAATACTCCTAGATATTCTATTGTTAATAAATCTATGAAGGTCTGATTTTATTATAGCATAGGTATTCATTTAAATAAAGACATAGAAAAAAAAAATAAGAACAGATTAACATGCGAAAAGGAGAAGTTTGAAAACTATTGACCTGACAAAAATAAATAATCTCACCAAATCAGCTAAGTTGTATCATTGATAAGTATACTACATCTCTTTATTTTATGTATGACTGAATATTATGACTCGCAAAATATTTCAAATAGTACGAAATTGAAAAATGAAAACAACTATTAATGCAGCTTGTATAAAAAAAAAAACAGTGTATGATTTTTCGCAATTATTGAAAACAAATGTTTATGCCAAAATAATCCTTCTCAGGTTAGATTTTTTTTAAATACCCGCTTCTTTTTATATATTTACATGCTTATCAATAAACGAATACGTCATGCGTCACGTGGGAGCGTCCTGACAACCATCACAATTAATAACTACTGATAGAAACGAAAGTTGAGAAGGATATTATCAGCTGTTGCCAATTGTCTTTTGACTTTATAGGTAATTTAATAGATGAGAGATTAATTGTTAAATTGTATCAGTCTATTTAATGTAAATGTGTGATTTTAGAAGAAACTGTAAATGTTAATCAAGCAACAAACTTCCTTGTTGATTTGTTGGATGGCACAAATTAAACTTCGACTGACAGATAAATTCTACCGCTTCTTCTTTTATGTTATTAAAGCAGCGCTCAATTGTCGAATTGAAATGATCTTATATGTTGATTTATTTAAGTAAAGCTTTCAAAAAGAAGCCAAAATATCATATAGCAAAGGAAAATCAAATCAGAGGTTTGTTAAAAACCAAAAACACCATTACAAAAACGACCAACAGACATACAACATTCTACAATACACAGCATAGAAAAACTCAAGAGTGAACAACACGTATTTTAGGAATGTGAAGGACCACACCATTACAACTGGTAAGACAGGGTCAATTTACACATGCATGCAAATGTGAATACTAATAGTTCTTCCTTTAAAGCAACAGTTGAATTAAGATATTTCCGAGTTACGAAGATTAATCTGTTCGTGCTAAAGGTGCGCAGAAACCTTATCAAATTATGAACATATTAATGGCCGTCAACAATCGCGAGAAGGTTTATAGTGATCTGTGTTCTTGTTAACCCGTATGGTCCTACTCAGTCGTAAGATCATGTTACCTGCCTTAAAGTCATATGAAACGAGTGAGTGGTGAAAAATAATGTTTATCCAATTCTTGAACCAATGCATGTATATATCATAAACTTAGTCCTCAGTGCACGATTTTTTCATTTTTTACGCAAATATATCGTATAATCGTCAATTTTTTTTTCTCTCTGTCTGTTATGATTTAACAAATATGGCTGCTCATTGAATGCCGTGTTTTAAAGCCGAATTTTACCGATTGTCACCTTATAGTAAAAAAATAACAAAAAGCATGGGCATTGAGCACGTGTTTAACATGTACAATCAGATAATTGTTTATCTTAATGACATATCCATGCGTATTGCGATCACCGGATTTTTACGAGGAGGGTTACGCTCAGGTCTTTATGCATACGGAAAATATGTCGGTGAATTGCTTCCTGGAAGCAAGCAATTAAAAATGAGTAAACTTCTTCTAAATGTGGACAAATTGAAGAATTTTCCTCAGAAAAAAGTATATGTACATAAGTTGTGTAGTGAAAACTATCCATTAAGTTATAATAAAACATGTGCATATTTTTTTTTAATTTGAGGTTTCTTATGACTTTAAGTTAATATTGACTACTGGTATAAAAAATGAATAAAAATGGGGTACTCATCCAGTGATAATATCTTACGAGATGAAGTAAACCTTCTGAGGTTGATTTATTTGAAGACAAAATTAAAAACAAAAAGTGGCAGAAGATACCAATGCTCAATCAAACGCAAGAAAGATATAGAAAATATTTGTCTCATGTTTGTCAGGTGAAAACCAAGAAAATTACGAACACAATAAATAGTAAAAAATTAATATATTAAAACCTGAAATTATACAAAGTTGAATATCTCAAAACAATATGTTAGACAGTTATGTAAATTAATTTCTAACCAGAATTTACGCTTCGACAAAGGCAGAAATAATAATACGACTCTGGATCAAAGAATATGTAAACATTGTATTGGTAAGAAAATTGAAAATGAGTTTCATTTTATATGTGAATGTAACCTCTATCAAGACGAGAGGAAAAAGTTTAATAATGACATTGCTAATATTATACCATGTTTTTGTAATTAAAATAATTTTGATAAATTTAGATATTTTATATGTGAACGAACCTCTATCAAGACGAGAGAAAAGGGTCTAATGATGACATTGTTAATATAATACTATGTTCTCTAATAGATTAAAATATTTAATGAACTGTTCGGAGACTGATGTTCTCAACAGATTTCTCAGATAGACAAATATAATATGATTAGAAATTCATCAGTGGGAATAATTGCATAATAGTGATGTGGGTGGTTTTCTTTTGTTTGTTATACGTCAATTAATTGCTTTCTCTTTTTCTCTCTCTGAGTTTTCATGTATTTCAGCGATGATCCTTTTGTACTGTATTTTATACTGAATAAAACTAGTTAGTTAGTTAGCTTATTATAAGCCGTAGAAAACACGACAAAATTATGGCAAATTCTAGAGAAACTAACAACCCAAGATTTGGACATAATGGATGTTGTTCTAATCTGAATTGTTTCTGTATTACCTGCCAAAGAGCTATTGATGGTATGAGTATAAACAGGGACCGAGAGGGGGCCAAAACGACCTTTATCATACTTTGTCCTTTCAGTCAGCATTTGAATATTTTTTTTTTTAATATAAGAATATTGACAGTAGACAAGTGTGTTCTTGTCTGCGACAAATGTCACAATTAACGAGACAAAGGGATGCCAATCAAGTGGTGGTTAAGCGTTGAATAACATCTCTTGTTTTAACAATGCTGTATAATCCAGCTTTCTCGCGTTCTGTCATATTCCAAATATCTTTTTTGTCTCATTTTAATAGGACAATATATAACTGTTGAAAGTCCAATAACTTTGACACAGCATATGAAAAAAAACAGGTGAAAATCGAGCCTAGATTCACAAATCACAAAATTAGTTTAAAATTTGTATTGACCTGAGACACCTGAACCAAGAACACTAGAAAAATATGTAAAAAAACTGCCCTTATTTACGCCGACGACCAAAACGCCTTATGATAACTATTATCGTAGCTGTATTTGGCAAAACTTTACTGAATTTTTGGTCCACAATGCTCTGCAACTTCGTTCTTTATTTGGCTTTTTTAACCCCTTTTTCGAGCCTGACTGATGAGTCTTTTGTAGACGAAACACGCGTCTGGCGCAAATACAAAATTTCCATCCTGGTATCTATGATGAGTTGATCTAGAAAGCCAAATCGGAAAACTATCAACATTGAGTACTTTCATCAATTCCAAAAAGATATGTAAAGTTTCCAGTAAATAATTCCAAGCAAACTCGGTTAATAGTTAGAAATGTAAAAATATGACAGTTTTTGCCGTAACTCCAGTGTGAAAAACCATAAAATTTACAAGATTGGTAGGTAAATATAAAAAAAGAAGATGTGGTATGATTGTCAATGAGACAACTCTCCACAAGAGACCAAAATAACACAGAAATTAACAACTAAAGGTCATCGTACGGCCTTCAACAGTAAGCAAAGTCCATACCGCATAGCTATAAAAGGCCCTAAAATGACAATGTAAAACAATTTAAACGAGAAAACTTTCAATCTCTTACCAGAGTGTAACCTTCTAAAGGAAGCAATATAGTCATGCTGGAGTTCGCGATATGTGAAAACAATTTGCATGCAGGAGTAGATATAGAGGAAAGGCAAATAGGGGGGCGTCATGGTAGACGTACTCCTCCAAATTTATCAGTTGAATGAAAGGATGTTACTAGTATGTTTTTCAAATGCTGAAAAACTCCTTTTTTATTCTTTAAATAAGATTTTAATTTTGTTTAATATTTACTTCAAATACATTTTTTTCTTGAACAATAGGATGTTCTGCAATGTTAATTTTTCTTAACGTGTATTCTATATTTGAAGGAATATGGCATCTTTTTTGAACATACAGTGTGGTCCCTGTGGATACGAGGACAACACGAAGAACGCAACACAATGGTGTACACACTGCGAAGAAGGTTTTTGTAGAGAATGTGAGAAATCTCATAAATCTATGAAAGTTACAAGAGATCACAAACTGATTCCAATTGAAGATTATCGTCAAATACAGGACATTAAAGTAAATATCAACTGTGAAATACATGGGAAAAAGTTGGATTTATACTGCAAGAAGCACGATATAGCGATATGCGTTGTCTGTGTTCCGTCTGGACATAAAACATGTTCCTCTTCTGATGTTATCTCAATCGACGAAGCATCTAAAAACGCCAAACAATCCAGTGCACTCTCAGAATTAGAAGGAACAATCTCAAAAACTTTAGACGACGTCCAGTGTTGCATAAACGACCGAGAAACGGCTTTGAAAAATGCGGACAAAGAAGAACAAACGATCAGAAAAACAATTGCGGAAACGCGATTGAGTCTTACAAAATACTTGCATGAACTCGAGAGAAAACTGCTCCTAAATTTGCAATCCAAACATGAAAACTGTAAGTCAAAATACATTAAAAATTTTAATCAAATGAAGCAAATAGAGAAAGAGTTAGAAAACCTGAGAGAGCAAACACATAAAATGAAACATTTTGCGTCTGATCTGCAAGTGTTTTTAGGAACGCGCCAATTAAACAAATCATTAACTAAAAATATTGGATCACTTAAAGAAGAGATAAGAGAGTGTACGAATAATAGAATGGAACTAGAGATACATCACGTTATCAGTTCCTTGATGAAGGAGGTGAAACAGTTTGGAGAAATCAAAGTTATTGAAACCAAGGCCGGCCTTGAATTAAAAGATGCAAAGATTGACCAGGCTCAGATACAGATACAGGGATCAATGCAAACGGTTTGTAATATCAGTCTGCAACTCAAACAGAAGTTTGATATCGCAGGATCAGGAAAACCAATAACTGGCTGCACCATTTTACCTGACGACAGAATTATAATTGCAGACTATCGTGGAAGTGGTAAGTTAATGGAATACAATTATAGTGGAAAACATATTCGTGACATTCTTGTCTCTGATAAACCGTTCGATATTACAGCAGTAGATACCGACCGTATTGCTGTTACATATCCACAAGCATCCTACCTGGAGATTATAAACACCAAGAACTATAGTGAAAGGAAGAAGATACGATGTAGTTTTGTTTCGTGGAGAATATCTTACCAGATCCAGAAACTGTATGTAGTTGTATACAAAAAGGGCATAGAAGTAATGGACTTGAATGGAAAGAAATTAAATACAATCGTAACCGATGTTGAATCGTCCGTGTTTGGAATAACGACGACTATAGACAGGATATACTATACAGACATCAGTGATAGAGTACACTGCTGTGGTATGACCGGACAAGAAATCTGGGTATTCAAGGATCAGTCTAATTCCAAGCCGATTGGCATATCAGTGGACAATAATCAGAACGTATTTGTTGTCGGTCAACACTCTAACAGTCTGTCACTCATACAACATGATGGGAAAGATAGTAAGGTCTTACTTACTGGTCGTGATGGACTTGACACACCAAGAGCAGTGTATTACAACAAAGAAAAGAAGATTGTCTGTTTAGGATACAAGGCGGGAAGCATTGCAATATACCAAGTGGCGTAAAATAAAGAAAGAACAAAGACGAAATATTGATTGCTTTGATGTTCATAAAATAGTGATACATTGTTTATGATTTTATTATGAAATTATAAGAACTGTTATCTCTTTTAATATTAACTCCTGATAACCACGAAATAGTGTATTACAACAAAGTCGATAACTGATTCAGTCATTGTACTAGGAACCCATTGGCCTCTTAGTTTGATAAATGGTAGGTTTCTCTTTGAATTATTTGATGGGCAACATGACATACATAAACATTACACAATTATTTTATAACACATTTACACATTGATATGGTTAACCAGTAATCGTTCAAACTAAAAACTTTGAGTTGAAACGCTGGAATAATTTTTTTTATTGATATGAGAAGATGTGATATGAGTGCCATCAAATTCACAATTTGTAAAAGTAAACCATTTTAGATCAAAGTACGGCCTTCAACACTGAGCCTTTGCTCACACCGAACAGCAAGCCTAAAAGGGCCCCAAAAACGAATAATGTAAAACCATTCAAACAGAAAAAGGTATAAAGTATATAAACAAGAGTCTGTCAGAGAGACAGCAAACCGGATTGTCCTACAGAGGTCAAACCATGAACAGTTGAGCAAGTATAGACACAACATTCAAGCTTAAAACAGCTCTTAATTTGAATTGTGATTGAATATTTGGTACAGCATGGGTTTGTCCATCCGTCGTCAAGATATCGGATATTAACTAAAAAATGCTTCAACCAATTTGAATACAACTTGGGTGAATTGCTTATATCTATTGACGTGAGCTCCCTTTTGTTTTTTATAAATTTTACATTTTACATTTCCGAATTATGGTACACAATTTTTCAATCTTTCTAGAACCATAACTCAATTGTTTTATCTTTCAAGAACCATAACTCCTGATTGGTAAAAGTGAATATCGTGAATATCAACAACCTACTAAGAATTGCATGTTACTGTGAATCAGTACAATACTCCAAGATTTTTTTTCAAATTATTGACCTGACAAAAATAAATAATCTCATTAAGGTTTATGTACCCTTCTGTAGCCATTTTTGTACGAACTTTTCAAACTTCAATTGTATCAAAACTACAGATATAATGAATCATAGAGATAGGCCATTTTGTACATATTCCAAGGGGAAACTTGATGCAAAGATTATTTTTTACTGTTCCATTGCATTTAATAGAAAAAGAGGACTTTGTGGCAAATAAATCAAGATTTTTATAGAAAATCCACAGCCTTTATCCTTGTACTCTCATATTTGGCAATTTGATGACTGATAGATATAGGATTATTGCATGCAGTGCTAGCATTGATTTCCTTAAAACAAGTTTATAAATGTAGTTATTGGTTAAGACAAGTATAAATATGGCAAAAATCAAGTACACCTTTTAGAGTGCGCTCGACTTTAGTGACTCAGCACGAGGTGTTTTGGAATTTACAGGTTACTTAGAACTTTTTGTAAAAAATAACACTAGCACATCATAGAAAATCAAGTGAGTAATTTATGTTTCAAATTTTATAACAAAAATCTCTGTATTAAAGGCTGTGGATTTTCTATAAAAATCTTGATTTATTTGCCACAAAGTCCTCTTTTTCTATCAAATGCAATGAAACAGTAAAAAATAATGCTTTGCATCAAGTTTCCCCTTGGAACATGTACTAAATGGCCTATCTCTATTATTTATTATATCTTTAGTTTTGATACAATTGAGGTTTGAAAAATTCGTACAAAAATGGCTACAGAAGGGTACATAAACCTTAACATCATCTTAGTTGTGTCATTGGCAATCATACCACATCTCCTTGATTTCATATTTGATTCAAGATTCTGACTCACAAAACAGTCTTCCCGCTTAACCACAAGTACAAGTCCTACGGCATTGGCTTGTAAAATTGCTTAATAATATGTAAAATTCTTCTCTACAAGCCAACAGAATCCAACTAAAATTTTCAAAAAAAATTAGCTTCCGGCATGTGGACTCAAAAGTTAATCGTGAAGGTTGCAAAATATTTGAAATAGTTAAGAAGTAAATAATGAAAACAATTATTAATGCAATAGAAACAATTTATTGTTCTTCGCAATCATGGAAAACAAATGTTTATGCGATAATAATCCTACCCAGCTTCCAACCAAATAAATATCGACATATTGTCTGTGTTCCGTCTGCACATAAAACATGTTCCTCTTCTGATATTATCTTCATCGACGAAGCATCTAAAAACGCTAAACAATCAATTGCACTCTCAGAATTAGATGAAACAATCTCAAAAACTTTAGACGACGTCCAGTATTGTATAAAGGACCGAGAAACGGCTTTGAAAAATGTAGACAAAGAAGAACAAAAAATCCCAACATGATAACTGTAAATCAAAATACATCAAAATTTTTTATCAAATGAAGCAAATAGAGAAGGAGTTAGAAAACCTGAGAGAGCAAACACTTAAAATGAAACGCTTTGCGTCTGATCTGTCAGTGTTTTTAGGAACGCGTCAATTGAACAAATCATTAACTGAAAAGATTGGATCAATCAAAGAAGATATGAAAGATCATACGAATAACAAAATGGAACTAGAGATACATCAAGTGCTCGGTTCCTTGATGAAGGAGGTAAAGCAGTTTGGAGAAATTAAAGTTATAGAAATCAAGGCCAGTCTACAATTAAACGATGCAAAGATCGACCAAGCTCAGATACAGATACAAGGATCAATGCAAAATGTTGGTAAACTGCAGCTAAACAAAAGTTTGAAATCAAAGGATCAAAAGAAACAATAAGTGGCTGCACGATTTTACCTGACGACACAATTATAATTGCAGACTATAATGGAAGTGGTATGTTAATTGAATACAATAACAATGAAAAACATAGTCGTGACATTCTTGTCTCTGATAAACCGTTCGATATTACAGCAATAGATAATGACAGTATTGCTGTTACATATCCAGGTGCAAAATACCTTGAGATTATGAACACTAAGAATAATAGTGAAAGGAAGAAGATACGATGTAGATTGAACTCGTGGGGGATATCTTACCAGGACCAAAAACTGTATGTTGTTGTATTTAAAGAAGGCATAATGGTAATGGACATAAATGGTAAGCAATTAAATACAATCGTAATTGATGGTTCATTGGTCGTGTTTGATATAACGACGACCAGAGACAGAATATACTATACAGACAACAGAAATAGAGTACACTGCTGTAGTCTGACAGGACAAGAAATCTGGGTATTCAATTCTATTTCCTTTCCGCGAGGTATATCAGTGGACAATAATCTGAATGTTTTTATTGTTAGTCCATGGTCTAATAATCTGACAGTAATACAACACGACGGGAAAGATAGTAAGGTCTTATACTTACTGATCGAGATGGACTTGATAAACCAATAGCAGTGTAGTACAACAAAGAAAAGAAGATTGTCTGTTTGGGAAACAAGGCAGGAAGCTTTGCAATATACCAAGTCTCGTAAAATTAAAAATAAAAGAACAAAGACGAAAATACTGAATCGTGATTGTACTGATATATATCATTTTCTATGATTTATTTATAAACATCCTGTCTTTTTCAATAATTACTTCTTCTAACCATGTCAAAGTGCATTACAACAAAGCAGATTTCTGCTGCTGTATGTTGTATTGGAAATGCATTGACATCTTGGTTTGGTGAATGTAAGGTATATCTTTGATTATAGTGTACTGATGGGCAATATGATAATCACATACACAAATGAAGGCAAAAGAAGTATACCGCTTTTCAGTAGTCTTAAAGTTAAATACTAGTAGTTAATGCGAAAACAAACGCGGATTGCAAATTAAAAACAATGGAAACACATCAACTATAAGAGGAAAACAACAGAACAACAGTAACACTGAACTGCAACAAAAACAAACGCCAACAAACATAGAAGCGGACTATTTGATAACATCTGCCATTTTATTGAATTGGTACATGGATTTTAAGAAAAATGGTGGGTTGAACCTGGTTTTATGCCTAGCCAAATAAAACTGAACCGCTCATATGGCACTGTAAATAATACCAATAAAATGCCAACACTACGTGTCAGGAATACAGTTTAAATAAACACACGACTGAACACTCAAGACAGAAAAATATATAAATAAATAAGTTTTTATAATAGTATACTAAGTATTACAACATGTTAACCGCAGAATAAAAACAGACACCTCCGATGAAATTGTGGCAGCACACCTGGACACAACAAACGAAGTATAAACTGCGCGTCACATGAATGAACAGATAAGCATTTCACAACTGTTTCATAACACATTGGTATGAATAAACTACATGTATTCGTTCAAACTGACTTTGAGTTGAGACTTTGGAACACAATTGTTTATGGTTTGTTTCTTTTGTACCCTTCTTTTTTCAGAGTGTTGATTAATTTAAATCCAAAGTAATCACAAAATATTTTAGGCCTGCATGTATATGACACACCTCATAAAAATCTGCATGTTAATTTGATACATTAACTCGAATGTTGATATTACATATACAGTCCATTCAATAAAACACCTACGATTATTATAACATTGATGTATGATATTATTAAAAAGTTCTATTCACACCTTACACTAGCTCTTTCTAGTTTCGAATGAACATGTTTTCGTCTTTGTAAACGTCAAATTATCAAGGATCATAAGAGATGCGGTTCAGCAGCTACCGATAACAAATAACAAATGGTCAAACAATATTTCGATCTGCACCTTACGTATTTGCCGGCTTAACTTAGGTTCACACTGCCGATCAGACCAACTCGATCAATCTCGATCAAGACAAATTAAGCGATCGGGAGGCTGGTCTGTCTCAATCGACAAGAATGCTCGGGGTGGTCTACCTTGGTCGTCATCGATCTGACTTTCTACCCGAGAGTTTTAGACAAGTCAAAAACATTCGAGTAAGGATCGAGAAGTTAGTCACTCGAAAAGAGATCGAGAATTCGTCGAGTAGCGATCGAATTGATCGGGAAAGGATCGTGTAGAGATCGAGTTTGGTCGCAATACAAAAAGTTTCCGATCAGTACTCGATCATTTCGATCTTTTCTCGACTAATATCCGATCATTTCCAAGTCAACGACAATCTGTACGATATGTGATTAACTCGACTAATGCCCAATCACTTCATGATCACTGAGACTTCTATATGTTTTTCATCCCAGACCAACTCGACCAAAACCTGATCTCTATGCGACCACATTCGATCACTCTTCGATCTCTACTCGGCCATACACGAGTATTCATAACTGCTACACGATTCTCTAAAAACGTGTGCGGCTCTGATTAACTCTCATATAAATTGCTTCTGCAAAAATATATTGTCACTATTTATTTTTAACTGTATACAAATTCCTCCATGTACAGTATGCGTCTGAACTTTTGCAAGAAGGTGTAAAATTTTAAAAGAGAGAACACAGATACCAAAGGAACAATTAAACTCAAAGGTCAAACCGACACACCCATAGCGAAAAACGAAAGCGGACCAGAAGACAAACAGAAGTCTACATAACACAACATAAAAAACTAAAAACTTAGCAACACGAAACCCAAAAAACCTGGGATGATCTCAGGTGTTTCGGAAGGGAAGTAGATTCTGCATTTTGGCCCTAAAAGATTTTTTCAAGTATGAAAGTAAATGTGCATTAAAACTCATTATTAGACAGACAGCTGATGACTACTCAGTGGCGGATCCAGGGGGGGGGGGGGGGGGGTTCCGGGGGTGCGCACCCCCCTTTATTTTTGCCGATCAATGCATTTGTATCGGGACATATGTTTTGCACCCCCCCCTGCACCCCCCCCCCCTTTGCCCTGGGTTAGCACCCCCCTTTCGAAAATTCCTGCATCCGCCCCTGCTACTTTAGCCTTCAAAGTTAGTTTTTAAGAACACCAATATTATTTTAGCTGTTTAATGGGCTATTTTTGTTTGACTTTCCGTATTTTCCGTATGTTCAGAAATTTTTGAGAAGATGTGGTATAATTGCCAATGAGACAACTCTCAACAGGACCCAATGACACAGAAATTAACAACTATAAGTCACCGGTCGAATGTTTACACTTTTTTTCATACGCATTTTGGTACAATTTAGTTATTTAAAAAAATGAGACGAAAGACAAATGATTGTTATTTGAATTCGTGATAGATATATGTAAACAGTTTCAGAAAAGGTATACTCAAGGGGATTAAATTCTATTTTTGGCCAAACTTTGGGAAAATATGTGACATCTTTACCCCCTTTTCGCAAGGTTATTATTAAAAATGGCAGGTTGTTGCCATGGATACACCAAAAAGAAATATCTTGAACCATTCAACTACTGGGTATCAGAGCTATGGAAAATACTGATTACATACATATGCACATGTATGACACAGTAAGCTTAATTTGTAAGAAAGCAAGGAAAAGGGGATGGTAATATTTATGTATATATGTCTATCTAACATCAGTACTAATCCAGTGACAAATCTCATTTTGAAGGAAAAAGAGCAATATAACTCCCATTACAAATCAGCGTCCTACTTGACTTTCAGAAAGTTTTTATAACCATTGGGGTCCTCTTTGTTCAGCTCCTGCAAGTCTCTCATACTTTTGATTTTGCCATTTCATTAGGGAGGACTTTCCGTTTTAAATTTTCCTCGGAGTTCAGTATTTTTGTGATTACAATTTATACTGCCCACACAGAGGTCGCCCTGTCAGCCACTGCATCATCTAGATTTTTCGACACCCTTTGCTGTCTATCCCATTTTGTTCGTCTTCTACGCTCTCTTCAAGCTCCGTCACAGCTATTATCTTGTCTATCTGAGCTCTAACCACCTTGCCAAACAATCAAACTGATTTATTTCCATGTAGATATTTTAAATGTATAATTTTACTCAGACCTTCTGTGAAGTACTGAATCTAACCAAATAAACGGGGAGCGTGTCCATTGAACACAGATAATGTCCCAGCTTGCATATAACGTTATAAAGAGTCATTACTCAAGAACGGTAAAAGTGAAACTACCTAATTGAATTCGCATTTGATCTGTGTTTTATGTTTTTGCGTTTCATTAAATTTAGTTGAGGCAAAATAATGAGAGAACGGAAACTAATTGTTGGGACGTACGTATGCGTACTTACAGACGGACAAAGGTAACACTTAATGCTTCCTCCGCTGCAGCGGGTGATATAAACAAAATCAGATGTTTTTTTTATACTGAAATTGTACATACCCGACCAATGCCCGACTATCCCTACGACCCCTATACGATCAAGTCGATCTGGTCTGGCCGAGATCAGGCTGGTATTGAGTATAGTTGATTTGGTCTACCTAGTCGAGTAAAGATCTCCTTTTTAACTTGTTTGCTTGTAAAAGTAGCGTATGGGTGTTCTTTATGATAAATTCCATCAAGTTGTAACTTTAGATCTATTTGAACTTCATCTAGGACTATGGTAGATTATTATCTTATATCGGTATGACATGTTTTATTATTTATCGAAAAATGTGTTTTAGTAATTTGTGTTCCAAATGCCATTTCAATTTTCCGAAACACATTTATAACACATACTTTGATAGAGCCATGTCAAATGAAAAATGTAAAAATTCGAAAGCAATCCATTAATAATAATAAAAAAAAGCCCCAGTCACACTGTCACGTTTCGGCTATCCCATTTTGTAACGTTTTCAAAACGTAGCGAAACGGCAATATACGTAGCGAATCGTATCGATCCATACTTTAAGGAGGCTCGAGGGTATAAAAATTTCAGAAAAAAATAAACATTTGTTTTTCATTTCAAATTTTATTTGTTACCTTTTGTAGTTGTTACTTATCATATGGTACAAAAATCATTCAAAACAAACAATTCGTGTTGGCCCCAGTTGACTTTTAAAATGTATACATCATTGAAAAAGTTCCAAATTATCTCCCTTTGGTGGAACAATGCCATTTTTTGGCTATAAAATTGAAATATCTTTTTTAACTCATCGGTGACCTATATTTTTTAATATAATTTCCATATAAGCTGTACTTGAACTAAATTATTGTAAATTTGAGCGATTTCTGTAATAAATTTCTTTCTTTTTTTCGATATTACCTTTATTTCTCCTATTACCTCTACAGAAAAAAATCATCTTTACAAAAATGTATGCTTCTTTCGAAGGCAGACTGTGAGCGCAAATGAACGGTGACCCCACTTTTTTATTTTATTTTTCTGTTACCTATAAGATAAAGTTCATTTATAGAAAAATAAAAATAAATCCTATATAAATGATTTAGACCCGCGAACCCCCTTAAACGGCTATATTCGTAGCTATGCTTGGATTGACACATGATCGGTCCCGTTTGTAGTGGTCTGCACAATGCAAACGTGACGAAAAATAAAAATGTAGTAGGAACGTAATAAAGCGCAGCTCAACGTAGAATGAACGTATAAATACGTATTAAAAACGTATCCGATACGTACTAAAACGTATTTGATTCTTATCACTAGGTGTTATTACTGTTTATTTCATATAGGTTGAGAATAAGCTTCTCTTATTGGATAAAAAGGGACCACATGACATTCATTATTCTTCAGTAATAAATTCCATCGGTCATTAACAGACCGAAACGGACCAGAAAACCGGTCGTTAACCGATTTTCACATGATAATGACCGATGGGGCGTGGTTTCCGTCTGTTAATGACCGTTGGAGCGTGGTTTCTATCTGTTAATGACCGCTGGAGCGTGGTTTCTCTGTTAATGACCGGTGGGGCGTTGATTCTCTGTTTAGAGAGATGTCCCTTCAATAAAACATTTTCCTGTTTTCAATATTATATTTAAGTTGTTGAGTTGTTTACCATGTGTTTTTGTAAATTATAAAATTAAAGAGAACTTGATTTATTATTCTTATACTGAAAAATTGCACTAAAATGAATGGCATTATTGCTACGACTGGTTTTAAAACTCTTTGCCATAGAAATCGTACAACTACTCGAGTTTGCTTTGGACATTTTGAATCTATGAGAATTTTCTCAATGAAATAAACATAATAGATTTTGAATAACTGGTCATTATCGTGATATATGGACTGCCCGTAGGATAGTGGTATTGTGACAGCGATAATGACCTCGCCTTCGGCTCAATCATTATCACTATCTTAGTCAATACCACTTTCCTGTGGGCTGTCCATATATAACGATAATTACCAGTTATTCAAGAACTATTATATAATTAGTACGCATCTGCAACGTTTCATAAGGTTTTTGTACGGTATATTACGCTTCATGGTACGCATTACTAGGTTTCATGACGTTTTTTTAGGCATTATTACGTGTCTATACGTATTTCTACGCATGTTTATCTTCTTCTTCGTATAATCAAATCAGGTGTATCCATATTTCCTGCCAATTGCTAAAATATTTCCTCAGTCTGAGAGCAAGATGAACAGACAACGAATGGAATCGACAAATTATGGATTATTGTTACACAGTTATTTCAATAAATCGTTGTCAAATCTATCCCAGCACCCCAACTCCATAGATCACAAGGCGTTTCGAACATCTATTTAGACCAATTAGAATTAACTAATTGACCATGGCCATGTCCATCGCCAGCACAAGCCATTGCATGGTGACACTTATTTTAAAAATTCTGTAGTTTCTGCTTAATGAACTCGACACCTCGTGATTTGTTTGACTAATACTTTTCTATACTTTTCTTTCTGTTTTTCATGTTTATCAATTCAATAAACACAGTATAAAATATGTTTTCATCGTTTGCAAAAAAAATAGGAGAAATAGAGGTAATATCGAAATAAAAAAAGAACTAAATGAAAGGAATTGCTTGAAAAATAATAAAAATATAGGTCACCAATGAGTTAAAAAAGATATTTCAATTTTAATTTTAAAAAATGGCATGTTTGCACAAAAGGGAGATAATTTGGAGCTTTTTCGATGACATATACATTTTAAAAGTCATCTGGGGCCAAAATGAATTGATTTTTTGGTTGATTTTTGTACCATACGATAGAATACCAATTAATAAAGTAATAAATAAAATTTGTAATGAAAAATAATATGTTTAAATTTTTGCTGAAATTTTTGTACCCTCGAGCCTCTTTAAAGGGCCATTAACTACAAAACATGAAGCTTTTTTTTTCGCTTTTATTGCCACATTTGGTTCAATCTTCACTTGATGTCTGGTCTTTAAATTATAATTCACCTGCTTAAAAAAAAATACACTAATCTAGGAATTCATGAAAAAATACCAGAAACAATGAACTGAAATTGCCCAGAAAACTAACTTTGATTTTCAACCATCTAATTGACCACAGGTGTGCTTAATCTAAAATAGTTTATTTCATATCGGTTGAGAATAAGATTCTCTTATTGGAGTAAAAGAGGTCACATGACATTCATTATTCTTCAGTAATAAATTCCATCGGTCATTAACAGAAAAAAAACGAACCAGAAAACCGGTCGTTAACGAACTTTTACATGATAATGACCGATGGGGTGTGGTTTCCGTCTGATAATGACCGTTGGGGCGTGGTTTTCGTCTGATAATGACCGTTGGGGCGTAAAATGAATGGCAGTATTACTACGACTGGTCTTTACTTTTTGTCATAGAAATCGTACAACTACTCGAGTTCGCTGTAGGCATTTTGAATTTATGAGAATTTTCCAAAACATGGTTTCTCAATGAAATAAACATAATAATTCCTGAAAAACTGGTCATTATCGTGATTCATGGACTGCCCGTAGGACAGTCCATATATCACGATAATAACCAGTTTTTCAAGAACTATTATATAAGTATAAAACTAACCTCTGATATTATTTAATACTAAAAATAATTTCATGTGATTGGTATGACCCATCTAGGGGCATTATGTTTTGCTGTCTGTCTGCCTTGCATACATCTGTCTGTCTGTCCCACTTAAAGTTAAAGTTTTTGGTCAAGGTTGTTTTTTTATTGAAATTCGAAGTAAAATCAACTTGAAACTTAGTACATATGTTCCCTGAGATAAAATATTTCTACTTTAAATGCAAAATTAAGAGTTTTTACCTAATTTAATGGTCCATTGAACATAGAAAATGATAGTGCAAGTGTGGAATCCGTGTTCTATGGACACATTCGTGTTTAAACATGTTAAAAGATATTCGATTAAAAAAAAAAGAATAAAAAAAGTGAATATCATCCAAGTATGCCTGAAAAAATCGGGATTAAAAATAGCAGATTTAAAATTGCCAAATGTTTTATTTTCATTAGATACACCTTGAAGAGAAGACTGATATCAAAGACCATTGCATGACCTTCTCCCTGAATGACAAAGATCTTCATTTTAGAAATGAATGCTGTGATCATCAACATTTAAGTGGTTGTCCTAAATGTTTGCAGCTGTCAGATTTGCTAGATGATATAAGGAGAAGGGTTCAATTACTAGAAACTGAAAATATTGAAGATTTGTATGATGAAATATTGTTCAAAACTTCCAATGCAATTGACAATATTGTGGAATGGAAAAAACACATTGTCCGATCAAAAAATCAACTACGTGCTAAAAATCATGTCATTTCTCGCTTGATGGATCCAAAGCAATTGTCAGGTTAGATTGGGCAATGAAATTTCTGCCTCGAAAATTTGGAGAGGGACAAACTGACTGGTTTGGTAAACGTGGGGTCAATTGGCACATTGCTGTATGCTTGATTAATGGTGAAAGTGGTCTTCAAGCAATGACATATGTTCATCTCTTCCCAAGTCCAGTTGCTCAGGATGCATTTACCACAGCATCAATTTTGTGTGACATTGTTTCTGATTTATCAACTCTCAAGCCAGAAATCAAAGATGTTAGCTTTTGGTCAGACAATGCTGGGTGTTATAAAAGCACACTCACACTGGTGATGATATATGCCAATCTTGGACCTATATTATCATCCTATGATTTCTCAGAAGCCCAGGATGGAAAAGGGGCCTGTGACAGGAAAGCATCTCATATCAAGGCTGAGATTAAAAGATATGTAAATGAAGGACACAATGTTTTGGATGCAAATGACATGAAAAAGGTATTCTTTTAATATGTATTTTGCTTTTTAAGTTATGTTCTAGATTAAGATTGTACGTGAGGTTAAGTAATTTACCAAAAAGACAGCAACTAAACAATACAAAAACTGAAATATGTAGTTACAACATTATTGTACAGTTTTAAGCCTCAAAACAAAATAAAGGTAGTCTGGAAATATACAAACTAAATCCTTAAATCATCATTACACATAGCAAGCATAACTGCTATAAATTTCACCTCACTTACTGGCAGACTTGTCTGGTAGGTCACCTGATTACCTGCCCGCTGTAGTATATAAAGATCAGTAATACATACAAATTTGAACCTCATTTCAAAGGTCACCTCTCTTGTGAGATAATTTTGTTCTTTTTCCAGGGGATGACCTTTATTTATAGGATTGAATCAGTGACTGTATTAATAATCACCTCTAGATTTGGAAAGTTTTCTTCGTGTGAGTCTTGTTTTGCTTTATGTCCAATTCATTTGAAAAAAGGGATAATTAAGATCCAGGTGCAATGATCTATCTCCCTTTACTTCTATGATGCAAATTCTTGTCAAAACTAAGAGTTGAAGACTGTTCCATCTCCGCATTTTGTATAGCTTTTTCGCATAGCTTGACATCGGAAGTTCACAGAAAATAGGGGTAAAAAAAGAGAAAGAGGCTGTCAAGTGTTTAAAATTAACATTTAATAATGCAAATATCCAACCACCTTAGCTAATTTAATTAAAAAAATGTATTTCAGGCAATTGATTAAGAAACAACAAAAATTACAAATGTAAATGTAAAATTGTTGAAGTTGATGGAAATGTCCTGAAACCATCTGTCAAGGCAATTCCTTCCATTTCATCATTTAGTAATTTTAATTATTCTCAACTTGGTTTGACAGTTTTGAAAGCATATGGGATTGGAAAAGGTAACTATTATTGATAAAAACTATGAGTCTATGTTTTACTGTTTCTATCATCTATAAAAACTTCTACATTTTAAAACTAGTTAATAAGGTCAGGAAACGCCTTTAAATAGAAATCTTGTACTAAATATATTATGCAATTATAGCCTTTAGTCTCTTGTAATCTTTCTCATTGGGAATACTACCACATCTCCTTATTTTATCGGATACAGAAATAAAAGTTTGTTTTTTTAAAATATAACATATTATTCTTCAACAACACTTTCAACTGATTCCATAAATCTAATTAAAATTAGTTCTCTGAACTTGCTCCTCATTGTTTATATGTGGTTTGTGATATATAAACAACAAGAGTAAGTGCGGAGAATAAATTGTGAGTCTATATTTTGTATTTCCGATCCCAGGCTAATTTTGAATCTTAATTTCATGTTCCGCTAAGAACAGAAAATGATTTTTGCCGATCAATGCATTTGTATCGGGACATATGTTTTGCACCCCCCCCCCCTTTGCCCTGTTTGCCCTGGGTTAGCACCCCCCCTTTCGAAAATTCCTGCATCCGCCCCTGCATTAAATCTGTATCGATACAGTGTGTTAAATGTCTTCCTTTTTACACCATAACCCATGGTGGTGCTCCTACTAAAGGAGGGAGATACAGAACATACATACATAAGGACACATAATTTTTCAAGATTAATTTCCAGCAAAAATTGTACCTGCAGGTTTCGGATTATTATTTTTATAAGTTTATATTGCTGAATTGTTGTAATGTGTGACTTTTTGGTTGTATATTATTCATATGGAAATTGACATGTCTTAAATTCGATTATGTTCATAGTTCATTCTTTTCCATCATTAAAATTAGAAAACTTTCTCATCATGAATATTGATTTAAAAAAAAATATTGTTTTGGATTTCTACCATGTGTGACTTCTTCTTCTTTGTTCTCAACGTTTTCAAAATGTATTTTGATGTCTTGTTTGCAATCTTTGGAATGTTTTTGGGGTAGCCTAGGTGGTAGTCGAAAGAAAGTTCGAGATATGATACTGCTTTTAGGTAAATTTTTAGAATTTTACGATGATGCGGGTTTCAATTTAAGGTTGATGACCTTTGTGGCCATTATTTTACGAATTTTTCAAACTTCAATTGTATCAACACTACAGATAAAATGAATAATAGAGATAGACCATTTAGTACATATTCCAAGGGGCCGGGTAACTTGATGGAAAGAATAATTATTTAATGTTTCATTGCATTAACTAGAAAAAGAGTACTTTGTGGCAAATAAACCAAGATTTTTATAGAAAATCCACAGCCTTATATACAGAGATTTTCGTTAAAAAATTTGAAACATAGATTACACTTGCTTTTCTATGATGTGCTAGTGTTAATTTTCTACAAAATACTCTAACCAACCTGTAAGTTCCAAAATACCTCGTGCTGAGTCACTAAAGTCGAGCGCACCCTAAAAGGTGTACTTGATTTGGTCCATATTTTCATTTGTTTTAAACAATAACTTCATTAATAAACTTGTTTTTAGGAAATCAATGCTAGCACTGCATGCAATAATCATATATCTATCAGTCATCAAATTGCCAAATATGAGAGTACAAGGATAAATGAAGCTTTTTATGCTGTGGATTTTCTATAAAATTTCCATGTTTTATAGCATTGAATCAGCACAAGGGTACATAATCCTTAAGAGCTTCAAGAAAAAAATAGTTAACTTTTGTTTGTAAAGTTTGATTTTGAATAAAACAATGTAAAATACACTTTTAATACGATCTACTTCTGGAAACCTATATTACATGAAATTTGAAATCTCTACTTTCGTTTTCATATTTTGTTGAAATACCTAGTACCCTACCACATATCCCGGTTTTGTATTGTTTCCAGACATGATAAAAATACCGGCAACGTCGGCGGTCAAAATAAACGTCATTTGCGCTATTTCTCCAGGCTCATGTTTTATTAGGAAGAAATTTTATTACTTTACAACAAATAATATACATCATGTTAATATACAGAATTAAAATCTGCTATTTATTAGCATTCTTTATATTCTAAATTTAACTAGTAAGAAGAGGCTGTCACAACGACAGCAAACCGAATTTATTAACACTGATTTATTTGTGTCCTGGCAATATCACAAGAACCATAACTGATGAACGGTGAAAGTGAAAATCGTCAATATCAAATTTGACCTACATTTTGTCATCAGTATCAACATATTTAAATTTGAAAGAGCTTAGGTAGTCCAAATAACTATGACGTCTGGCAAGGCTATTTTAATTTTTTTCTGGGACGCCTTCCTTAATTAAAAGAGCCTTGCCAGACTCCTTCGTAGGAAGGCGTCCCAGAAAAAAATTAAAATAGCCTTGCCAGATGTCATAATTATTTGGACTAGAGCTTAGGTTGAATGGTTCATGAGTAAATGCAACAACGTGAATGGAAACGCCATTTTTTTATCTTTCAAGAACCATAACTCCTGAACGGTAAAAGTCAAAATCGACATTATTGAACTTGATCTCCATTTTGTCATTAGTAACAACATATTAAAATTTGAAAAGCTTTGGTTGAACAGTTCATGAGTAAATGCACGGACACGACTGGAAACGCCATTTTTCAATCTTTCAAGAACCATAACTCCTGAACGGTAAAAGTCAAAATCGTCATTCTTGAACTTGACCTCCATTTTGTCATCAGTAACAACATATTAAAATTTGGGAAGCTTTGATTGAACAGTTCATGCGTAAATGCACGGACACGACTGGAAACGCCATTTTTCAATCTTTCAAGAACCATAACTCCTGAACGGTAAAAGTTAAAATCGTCATTCTTGAACTTGACCTTCATTTTGAAATCGGTAACAACATACATGTATTAAAATTTTAAAAGCTTTGGATGAACGGTTCATGAGTAAATGCACGGACAACATTTGGTTGCCGCCCGCCCGACCGCCCGACTGCCCGCCGTACATCCACAAATCAGTAACCGACATTTTTGTCACAAAAATCCGGTTAAAAATGAACAAAACAATAAGAAAATACTTGTTTTTTTATTATTATGAAATAGAGAAAAATGGCTTGTCTAAGAAAATTTTGATACCTTGCTATATAATATAGTATTTTTTTATTTTTTTTCCATATATGATCATATATATATATATCGTTTATTTTATGAATGTTATGTAAAGTACTGTATGTTGTATCAATTATATATGTTATGTGTATATGCCCCCCTGGGGACCTAATTTGGAAAATAAAATTTATCTTATCTTATCTTATCTTATATCACTTTAAAGATTCAAACGACTGTGCTTTGGTCAATGACTTTCAGTCATACCATGGAAGTATCATGGTCATACATTCATTTGAGATAGTCACACAAACTAGTCAAAGTGACATGGAAGTTTAATCTCTAAAAAATGGGAAAATATTCTAAATACAATATAGTAATAACATGAGTGGGTTTTTTATTTGAAAATATACATTTCCAAAAGTTTCAATGAAAAAAGTCAATATGAAAATGGCGGACATTCATTGAGATATCTAGCAACCTGTTATGCTTCTTCAAGTATTTTAACATTGCATTCATTAGTTATTCTCCAAATAAAACAGTTTTTTACTAGTATCATTTATTGTCTTTTTCATACCATCCATACCCTTTTATGCCAGAGTTCTTCCCCATTTCAGTGTCTCTTTGTCTGAGCAAACATTTTAGAAACTAACAATGAGAAGTTTAACGCATGCTTTCATGTCGACAAGATTTTTAAATGTGCGTTATTTGTTGTGCAATTTGAAGATTAGATCTTACAAGTTATTTCTACATTAATAATTTCCTATTTCACACACTTACTTGTAATTTTTCTGCAATTGTAATGAACTGGGAAACACAAATTTTTCTATCCGCCATTTTCCAATGTTTTCAGATACAATTTCTATGGGTGCTCTCTATCACGTCCGCGTTATTGAGATAAATGAAGCACCTGTAGCTATCGTTGTCATTCTTATATTTTGACGTAGTAATAGAAAGTAACCAAAATGCCGAGCCCAAGTAGGAAATCCCGATCTAGGTCCAGGAGCAGGAGCAAATCTCCAAAGAGAAGTCCAGCAAAAAAGGCAAGAAAGACACCAAAGAAACCAAGAGCAGCCGGTGGAGTAAAGAAGCCATCTACTTTATCCATGATTGTTGCTGCCATCACAGCAATGAAGAACAGAAAAGGGTCCTCAGTCCAAGCCATTAGGAAGTACATTCTGGCTAACAACAAAGGAATCAACACTTCTCACCTTGGATCTGCAATGAAGTTGGCTTTTGCAAAGGGATTGAAATCCGGTGTTTTAGTCAGACCCAAAACTTCCGCTGGTGCTTCTGGTGCAACTGGTAGCTTCCGAGTTGGAAAAGCACCTGCTTCTCCCAAGAAAAAGGCAAAGAAAGCAAAGTCACCAAAAAAGAAGAGTTCAAAGAATAAATCTAACAATGCTAAGGCTAAGAAGTCACCACGTAAGAAGGCTGCAGTTAAAAAGTCAACGAAGTCTAAGGCCAAAAAGCCAAAGTCTCCAAAGAAAAAGAAGGCTGCCAAGAAACCAGCAAGAAAGTCTCCAAAGAAGGCCAGAAAGTCGCCAAAGAAGAAAGCCGCACAAAAGAAGGCCGCCAAGAAGTCAAAGAAATAGATCTGATTTCCAGAAAAAACACAAACCAAAAGGCCCTTTTCAGGGCCACCCAAATATTTCAAAAAGTATCTTTAGTTTGTTGTATCAGCTGATATCGTAATAAATAAAGGTGTTCCCTTATTACTTTTATTACGATCACAGTTGATTTTCCTACATTTTCGTTATGCAGATGACAAAATATCGCTATAAAACATTAAGATAAATTTGAAACCATAGCCAACTACTATCTAAAGCATTTAAAAAAAAATATCAATCTAAATTGTATCTTCTACCTTCAGAAAATTATAAGATTTGGGTAAATATAAAGATGTATCTTTTGGTAGGATGTTTGATATTTTTGAAGATGGACATGCAGTTTGGTATTATTTTATATGAGCACTATTTTCAAGTAAACCCTATCATTCTTCTGCAAGTTGTAGAACTTATTTGTTGCACTATGCAGGACACCAAAATTCAAATGATTATTAAGCTGTGTTTTCCCCATGGCAGTCACAAGAATATGAACGGATTTTGAAAATGACCCATATAATAATAAAATAATTATTATTATATATGTATCAATAGCTGTACACCCATATTATTTAAGGTGCAACATATTGGTGACTGACACAGGTGCGTAAGAAACAAGATTTTGTTTAGAAATCTGTAAATATACTGATTACAGTGTATTTAGTATACATGTATATATCAAACTGAATCGAATAATACGACTCAGTGTCCCCCATAATGGAGTGATCGTAGTAAGTGCCATAATTATCCACAATTTCGTCTGCTAGTGTATCACCGGACACAAATGCATCTGTAAAAACGAAAAAAATGAATGACAATTTTGATCCATGTTTGTGGTTTAGATTGAGAGCATTTCTGTTTCTATCTATGCTTAATTTTTGTGGTCCTTAATTCTCTATTTTTGCCCATTATTCACTTTTCGATTAAACTTAATATTCAGACCCTGAAATCATGCGGTTGGTTTTTTCCTGTTTCACACACAAAACACTTGTACTATATTCATTTTGTACAAACAATCAGAAGTCGTAGCAATAGTTTTCTTATAAATTAAATTCTAAGTTTTACAGGTCAGCAGGTTTTAAAAATATCATCTAGTGTCTTTGATATTTGTGACAGATAGCGATAAGATTGAACAGACATAAAATGTATTATATGTCTCTGGTTTGAGGTACAAATTTCTCAAATAATAATTTTATTATACCGTCGGATTATACTTTTTTTTTATTAGAATGAAATTGACGACCAATGGAACATGGAAAGCCATAGTAGGGGATTTTCGTTTATAAAATAGGAAAAATGTATTTGATAATCATTAGAGAATCAGATTCTTACATAGTTACTTGTGGATTATCTGATTTATCCAATCTCGCTTCTTGATATCAATTTTAAAGTCCTCACCAATGCTCAGAATTCGCTAATCTAACTATCTCAATTGGATGAATCTGAGACTACTTTGACAATCTGCAGTGGTACCAATGTAAGAATTAGGAGATAACTGTTTTGTATTTTAAGCTCCGACGTCATCAATTGGGGATTTGATGATCGCAAATTGAGTTTACTGGCGACGCGTTAGCGGAGACAGTAAACGGGTATTTGCGACCATCAAATCCCAAATTGATGCCGTCGGAGCTTAAAATACAATATTGTTATCTCCATTCTAATGAAACTGACAGAAAACAACGTTAAAACATGTATTTAAAATCTGTCATATGCCGTCTGCGCTTGCGCGTACGTCCCATATCATCAATTGTCATGTAAGAAAGTGACGTTATCCAATCAAAATGAACGTTACAAACGTTGTTGCATTAGAATCTATATTTCTATGCTTAAATTGTGAGCTCTTACACTTGTATCAACATTATTTGCAACATGTATGTACACGTTGAAATGTCTTGCCTTCTTTACTAACCATGAATATTATGTTTATAGTCCTAAATATAAAGTTTTACTACAAATATCACATACACTAAAAAATGATCCAGGAAAATGAGGTCAAGGTCATATAAAACAAACGAGAAATACATGTACAGCTCACAATTTTTCCGTACAACAAATACAGTTGACCTATTGCTTTAATATATAGTATAAGAAAAACTGACCAAAACACAACTTTTTTTTTAACAAAACACAAAAACTTAACACTGAGCAATGAACCCCGAAAATGAGGTCAAGATGAAATAAAACCTGTGAGACTGACATGTACATAAAATATTTCGCTACCCCAAATATAGTTGACCTATTACAAATAGTATCAGAAAAAAATATCAAAACTCAAACTTAACTTTAACCACTGAACCATGAAAATGAGGTCAAGGTTAGATGACACCTGCCAGTTGCACATGTACACCTTACAATCATGCAATACACCAAATAGAGTAGACCTATTGCATATAGTATAAGAAAAACAGACCAAAACACAAAAACTTAACTAGTATAACTACTGAACCATGAAAATGAGGTCAAGGTCAGATGACACCTGCCAGTTGGACATGTACACTTTACAATGCTTCCATACACCCAATATACTAGACCTATTGCTTATAGTATCTGAGATATAGACTTGACCACCAAAACTTAACCTTGTTCACTGATCCATGAGATGAGGTTGAGGTCAAGTGAATACTGTCTGATGGGCATGAGGGCCTTGCAAGGTACGCACATAACAAATATAGTTATCCTATTAATCATATTAATAAGAGAGAAATTAACATTAAAAAAATTCTTAACTTTAGCTTAAAGTAGTCATTGAACCATGAAAATGATGGTCAATGACAATGGACATGTGATGGACGAAAGTAAGAAGCATCCAGGTCTTCCATCTTCTAAATTATAAAGCTTTTAAAAAGTTAGTTAATTAGTGGCGGATCCAGAAATGTTCATAAGTGGAGGCTCACTGACTGCCTAAGAGGGGGCTCGCACATGTCATACTTCAATGATTCCCTATATAATCAACCATTCAGAAAGGAATGACCTCCATTTATACCGATCTTTGAAAATCTCCTTGTGCTTCTTACACTAATTGATCTCCATGGACAGAAAATATATCCCAGATGTCTCACTTTAAAAACTGTATATCTTGTTTGGAACATTGGTTTGAAATGAATCATGAGTTTTAAAGGCACTACATGTCTTGATGTCTTTATCAAATTAAAGAAGCTTTGTGAGCACACAACCCAGATTGTCACTGGACTAACAAAATCAGAATATTATTTTTGTCATCTGCTTGACAACAATATTTTTTTTCATCAAATTGGGGATCATGGCCCTATACTATATACCAAATATCAAATTAATACATCCAAGCATTGTGAAAAAAAATGTGAACAAATGATATCTTGTAAGAATTTTTGAAATTCCAAAGACCATTATTCAACGAAAAATCATCCGACAGAAACAAAATTAATGCTTGATCTTTTACTTGTCATGGTGAAACCATATACCAAATATCAACTTATTTGCCAAACTGATGGACGGACAGACAGACAGATGGACAGAGTGCAAACCTAATGTCCACTCCTACTTTCTGGTAGGAAAGTAAAAAAAGACAAATCATAAGAATCAAAATATTAGTGGGCAAGGGGTGGCATCACAAGAAATTTTTCAAAAAACTCATATTTTTAGCCAAATTTGGTAAGTTTTAACAAAAGTCATTAATAAATCACTAATGACCAAATTGGTTATAATATTCCATGACTGAAACAATTGGACATTTGAATATACCTAAAATTGAGAATGGAAACGGGGAATATGTCAAAGAGAAAACAACCTGACCAAAGAGCAGACAACAAGTATCTTTAATCGAATTTTCATAACATTATCGCTGTTAAAAAATTCAGATTTTTAGGCCAAAACTATGAATTGGTAATTTAACTCCTTCTCTTATCATGATCCATTATTCTATAAGAGTTCATTTATGTCTTAAACAATGTTTCTCTGTTCACTAAGTCTTAGCAAATGAAAGGATGGACATATTAAATACAGAACATGTATCAATAATATGTAAGCCATCATATTGTGCCTGGTGTTCATATGGTGAGATCATAATCTTTCAGTCAGTTTAATTGAAGTCTGGAGCTGGCATGTCAGTTAACTGCTAGTGGTCTGTTGTTGTTTGTGTATTATTGTCATTTTATTTGTTTTCTTTGGTTGCGTCTTCTGATGTCAGACTCGGACTTCTCTTGAACTGAATTTTAATGTGCGTGTTGTTCTGCGTTTGCTTTTCTGCATTGGCTGGAGGTATAGGGGGAGGGTTGAGATCTCACAAACATGTTTGACCCCGCCACATTTTTGCGCCTGTCCCAAGTCGGGAGCATCTGGCCTTTGTTGGTCTTGTGTTGTTTTAATTTTAGTTTCTTGTGTACAATTTGGAGATTAGTGTGGCGTTCATTGTCACTGAACTGGTATATATTGTTTGGGGGCCAGTTGGGGGACGCCTCCGGGTGAGGGAGTTTCTCGCTGCGTTGGGGGCCTGTTGGTGACCTTCTGCTGTTGTTTTTTTCTATGGTCGGGTCGGGTTGTTGTCTCTTTGGCACATTCCCCATTTCCATTCTCAATTTTATAGGTGGATCCAGCCCCCCCCCTTTTGTGGGAAAAATTTGGTTGATTATATAGGGAATCACTGAAGCATGACTGGAGCTGGCTCCCCTTAATAGATCAGTCAGTAGTTCTGGATCCACCAATGACCATGCAACGGTTTCAACTTTGGTGTGCCAATACTGATACAACTACAGACCAAAAATCATAGAATTAGCATAACTATCTTTGTAATTTGTTACAAATTAGGCAAACAGTTTTCAGTTTGGATAGTTCACATTTTTCAAGTTGAGACCTATTATAGCGGACTATATACAATATGGGTTATTTCTCATTAGTTCAAGCTGAATGGTGAACTTCAATCGTTTTAATTGACACCAATAGACCAAACTGGGTAGTTGTCTAATTGGCTATCATACTATGTATCCCTAATTTTGTATGCAAAAGTTTCAAAGTCAAAGTCAATGGACAATGACTGAGGAAGCAGGGTCAAAAAGTCTATGGAAATCAGATGAGCAAATGCTTATACAACTGCATAAACAATATCATTGACTTCATATACATTGTTGTTAGTGTCCCCACTTGTACTGACTAAATCACAAAATCTATTACAATTTAAAATGACCACTCTGCTAGCACTTGAAACAGCATGCCTTTCTCTTTCTTCTGTGACTATTCTCTCAAATGAAACAAAACTTTGTGAACAACATCAAATACTTTTTATTTATAAATATTCAGCACCAAATTGCACATTAAACACAATGTAACAAAAGCACTATTATCATATAAAGAAAAAGTGAAAACAAAAAAAACTATTCATATTGCTTCAATGTACTCCATTGACAATGCTACTACAGGGTGTTCAACAATCTTGACCAGAGGCGGATCCAGTCATTTGAAAAAAAAAGGGGGGGGGGGGGGGTTCCCAACCAAGGACAAAGGGGAGTTCCAGTTCCAACTATATGTCCCCATTCAAATGCATTGATCGTCCAAAAAGAAAGGGGGTTTAAACCCCCGGAACCCTCCCCCTGGATCCGCAAATGCTTGACTACCCATTAGGGTCTCCAATCTAGAACTTGCTTAAATTTGGGTATATGAATTTTATAAACTATTGAAGTCTTATATGAAAAGAAAAATGGGTGTTATGGTGCAAAAATATTTTAGCCTGTATTGAAGGAAAAAAACCAAGGTGTCCAAACATCTGACACAAATTCCTATGACAAAGATTGTATATTTTATTTGACCATAATTTATGAATTGGTGTAAGCTTTAGACCTCTTGAACTGCATCTGGCTATTAAAAAAAACCAGATATTTGTAAAGCTTATAGAAAGCCAATCAAATAGGAATTTGTATATAAAATTATGTGTTAGTGCTATGATCATTTCATTTAAAGGATATAAATGCATTATGGGGTCACTAAATTTTAATTTTTCAGAAAAAAAATCTGTTAGCATCAATATGAAGTGTCACAAAACCTTAAAAGACAAAATCAATGTCACAGTACGAAATTGATTGTTTCCATTCTTCCATTAATTTTTTGTCCAAACTTTATACTTTTTTTGGCATATTAACTGTTTGAGTTTTGACGGTCACTGATGGGTCTTTTGCAGACTTTTTGGATACAAAATTATAAACCTGGTATTCTTTAATTAGTTTTATTCTTCTTCATAAATTCATGCAAAGTTATCATTAATTCAAAAGCTATGAAAAAATTAAGTTTTTACATCATGGAAATTATAAATATTATTAAATAATGGCACATAGTATTCTAGAACATACATCATCAACATCAACTCCTACAGGAATCACTTCTATTTAACAATGGTCTGATTAGTCTGAGAGTCACAATGGTAAATGCACAAATTAAATCAAACTTTACAGTAATAAATTTGTTGCAGTCTACTTTTTCGTTACAATCGTAATTGTTTAGCCTCATACGAGAGATAATTTCATCATGAACAGGTTGAACTATTGTCTTTATTTCTTGCTGCTCACCTTCTTTGATTCTCTATACTTTTATATTTCCTCTCCAAAAACCTCTTTTGATGAGCCAATATTGGAAATAATTCTGGAATAAAAAGAAATTAAATTTAAGAAAAGTGTAAATTTTTCAAACCCCCCACTAGCCATTGCAATTTGGTTCTGATATTTTAGGAAGTCAACAAGAACAAATTCAACAACAAACCAAATTCTTGTGTTATCCTCGTATACCTTGTCTGATAGACAAGTTTATGTCTAATGTATATAAAAAGACATTTTGGAAATGTTAAATGACTTTGTATCTCTTCATCACCATGTTAAACTTTGAAGATTTGCAGTCCTTCAGAGGATTCACTGAGCATATTAATGTATCTACCTTTCATGTCTTCCGTGAATATATACAATAGAAACATAGGATCTTTAATAAAAAGTAGGAATACCATTAAGTACTGGTTGTTGATAGGCTGTTGGTTATCTCATTTGAATTATTTCATATTTTGTCATGTATTAACCTTATAAAGTTTACTGTAAGGTTTTACTCATTGTTAAAGGCTTTATAATGCTCTATAGTGCAGTAGTTTGTAAATGGTTGTGGAATGAAGATACTGTATAGCGGGTTATTTTCGATGGGTGTAATTTTTCGCATATTTTTGCTGATAGAACAAAATCGCCAAAATAAATTCTGCAAATTTAAAAGGGTACATGCAAAGGTATTGATGAAAGTTTTGAATCTGCCAAAATAATTTGTATACCGTATTCAAGGTAAATGGCAAAGTTTTACAACCGCGAAAATAACCCGCTCTACGGTATTTAATCTAAAATCATAAAAGATGTGAGCAACTTTCTCCAATCAAAGAACTTAATAAATGGCATCATAATCACATGGCTACACTGTCCAATTTAAATGCAAACCAAAACATGTTCATGGATATTCTAAATAACATTAACCTCCTGCTATTGCTAGTCAGGCAGTCAGTGGTATTATAAATCTGCCTTACCTGATCTTTCCTTAAGAGAGTTATGAGCAGCAGCCATTTCAGCCTGTTGTATACTATGTCCTGTTCCTGTGGCCAGTCTTTCTCCTTTGAAGTAAACTGCTACCTTGTAACGTCTTGTGTTAGTTGGACCAATAGATTCAATCATTCTGAGAAAAGGAAATAAAAAACAATCTATAAAAAAATCTTCCAATATGTGGTTATATTTTCCATAGTACCCATATCAAATACCTACTATTTGTTTCTTTATGTTTAACATCATAACATCTGCTTCATGTCATGGAAATCCAAATTTGATATCTGCACCTGGAGGCTAAATTATTCACCAAAATAACAAACTCAGCATTTTCAGCCAAAATTTCTAATCAATTTTTCAAGTCTTTTACTCTCGTTTAGACTTTCAAACTAATTTATTGTTCTAATTGCTTAAAACTCATAGATATATAGTACACAATTAGCTAAAATCAAAGAATTACGTTTGTACGTTTTAATATTTTTTAGGTAGAAATGATTTTATTTACTTGAATATCAAGTAATCAACCTATTGCTCATTGCTAATCAATGAAAAATATTCTCTTGGACTGTTTTTTGCTCCTTGATCGATTTGTTGTCTCTTTGACACATTCCCAGTTTCCATTCTCAATTTTATCTTTACTATAATCTAATTTCTTGTTTAGAATAACCATGAAAAATTATAAACACTTTCTGACCCAAAAATAAATTAATATTATACATTAAACTAACAATATAAATTAATTTATTTCCACTAAAAGTTTTGAAAATATAAACTTACTTATAAATTGGAATGTCAGGTTCACCACCATCAAGATCACGAAGAGTCAGACAACATTGTTGTAACTGGGATTTAGGATCATTCCATACTTGGTTCTTTATGAAGTCCTGAAAAATTATATATTTTAATGCAAAACTGATGAACGGTATTAAAAAGTTTCTACAACCATTTATTTTAGGGCAAACCACTAAGCATAATTATCTGTAGTCTTGGTAAATATGTAAATATGTACTTAACGATTGTTACACTTTTGATTTCATGACCTGTACTTTTAGGGCAAATAATCGAAAGATTTGATTTCATTACATGTAGTCCTTGGAAACATCAATTAAAAACATTCAATATTTGAAAACCTGTAGTCTTTGGCAATCATCAAACATTTCATAT